>CAUYPK010138212.1:0-39481 GCA_963574355.1 Loris lydekkerianus
ATAACTAAGAAAATGCCAGGAAGGCTATGTTAACTATTGTGATGAAAGTGTGTCAATTGGTCTGTGAAGCTAGTGTATGATGCCCCATGATCATATCAATGTACGCAGCTATGATTTAATAAAAATAAAATAAAATAAAATAAAATAAAATAAATCTAAATGACAAGGAAAAAAAAAGAAATGAAATACAAAACAAGTTTGAACTTAGTCAATGTGGAATGTAAATGTCTTAGCACAATAACTAAGAAAATGCCAGGAAGGCTATGTTAACCAGTGTGATGAAAATGTGTCAAACAGTCTATAGAACCAGTGTATGGTGCCCCATGATTGCATTAATGTACACAGCTATGATTTAATAATAAAATAAAATAAGAACCCATGTGTACAATGTTTTGTGTGATTGTATAATAAAAGGGCTGAAAGGCCTAGGACAAAGTTAATGGAACAAAGGAAGCCTCCACCACCAGTGTGTGAGGACAGTCAGACCTCAGATGATAAAAGTGGGTAGGAATTAACCATGTTAGATCTCCCACTGGCAGCTCCCCACCTACAGGGGAAGGTACTATGGAGCTAAAAACAAGACCAGAAAAGACAACCTTCAGAGCATGAGCAGAGTTGAGATAACAGTGTACCTAAATGGACTAGCCTCGTTAACACAGTAAAAATCACACCCACCAGCGCCATTTTTAGTTAACCTGTCTCTCCCCCTCATCCCTGCGTGTGTATGTGTACATCCTTCTCCCCTGGAAGACTTTTCTTTCTAATTTTCAAACACGTTCATTACCCCTACTCAGAAACCTTATTGCTAACATACTGCATATATTGTGTGAGAAGGGAGAGCTATGTGACAAATGAAAATCTCTTTATTATAGACTGAATGTCTGTGCCCTTCTCCTCAAATCATATTTTGAAGCTCTAAACCCAGAGTAAACGTATTTGGAACCACAAAGGCAGTAAATATGGTTAAATGAGGTCGTAACCGTAGAACGCTGATCTGATGGAGTTAGTGTCTTTAGGCTGGTCCAAAGGTAAGTGAGTTTTCTCAATTGATTGCTAACAGTTGGTGACAGAATGAACTGCCTTGCTGTATTCTTTCCCCCCGCTCACTACTGCACTTGACTAGTCTTAAAAAACAACAAAAAAAGAACTAGCGTCTTTATGAGCAGTGAGAACAGAGAGTTCTCTCACGAGTGCACGCATGTGGGGAAGGCCAGGTGAGCACACAGAGGAGGCAGCTGTCTGCAACCCAAGGGCAGACTCTCACCAGAAATGCACGGTGCTGGTACTCTGAGCTTGGACTTCCAGGCTCCAGAACTGCAAAAAAATAAATTTCTGTTGTTTATGCCACCCAGCCTATCATATTTTGTTACAGCTGCCCAAGTTGACTAATACAGCATCTCTAAATGTTTGTAGTTTAAAAAAAATTGTTTTTTGGAAAATTTGTTTATTTTTAATTAATTTTTTTTATTAAATCATAGCTGTGTACATTAATGTGATCATGGGGCACCATATACTAGTTTCATAGACTGTTTGACACATTTTCATCACGTTAACATAGCCTTCCTGGCATTTTCTTAGTTATTATGCTAAGACATTTACATTCCACATTTACTAAGTTTCACATATACCTTTGTAAGATGCACCATTTATTTATTTATTTATTTATTGCACTTTTCGGCCCTGGCTGGGTTTGAACCCACCACCTCTGGCATATGGGGTTGGCACCCTACTCCATTGAGCCACAGGTGCCGCCTGTTCATTTTTTTTTATTATTATTATTGGGAAGTCATTGAGGGTACAAAGAACCAGGTTACATTGATTGCATTTGTTAGGTTAAAAACTTTTTTTAATGTTTGTTTTGACAAACATATAATAATATATGACATTGGCCTGAAAAGCTTTGTCTATTATTCCTTTGACTTAACCTAAAGAGGTACTGATGAAAAGTTTCCTAAAAAAATTTAAGCATATTAATGTTAAATATCTATTATATTTCAAATTACATATTAGTAAGTAGGATGCACATATTTAACCATATAGTAAATGTAGTATTATCAAATATATTTGTGAAATAGAATGCAAAAATGGCATGAAACATTAAGAAAAAATAAAGCAATCTAACTGTAGGCTACTATATTTGGCTGGTTTTGTTTTTATGCCATTAGGTTCACTGAGATTACATATGGAAAGTCATCACTTATTACTATGGACAGGTTCTTGGAAACTATGACTTTAAGTGAAAAAAGTGTACAGCAAAACAAATTTTGCCATAGGCTAATTGAGATAAATAAGAATTAGGTTCCTATGACATGTTTTTCGTCCCCAAAACATCATCAATTTCTAAATAAAGACCTACAAAACTTCTAATATTAAACACTGAAGTAAATGTGAGCTGTTTCTACAGTAGACCCTCTGTAAGTTGACCACCCAGGGGACTGTAACAAACTGGTCAACAGACAGAGGTGGTCAATATAAGGAACCAGGTCTACTGTACTAATATACACATGTGGTGCATGCCAGGTTTATGGAAATCAGGTCAGCTGGCTTGGTGCCCTTAACACAGTGGTTACGGCACCAGCCACGTACACTGAGGCGGGCAGGTTCGATCCCAGCCCGGACCAACCAAACAACAAAGACACTGTAACAAAAAATAGCTGGGCATTGTGGTGGACGCCAGTAGTCCCAGCAACTTGGGAGGCTGAGGCAAGAGAATTGCATAAGCCCAAGAGTTTGAGGTTGCTGTGAGCTGTGACGCTACAGCACTCTACTGAGGGCAACAGAGCAAGACTATGTCTCAAAAAACGAAAACAAAAGGAAAATCAGGTCAACTTGAGGTGGTCAGTGTAGGGAGGTGGTCCACACTGGAGGGTCTACCGTACGTTTAAGAAAGACTAACAAAAATAAGATAATTATCTACCGAATTTTTGGTGAATCAGTGAAAGCAGTAGCAGTGGTGGGTTAAAGCAAGGAATAAATGTTTGCAAAGCAAAAACTACAAGGAGTACTTTTTACCATCACAAAGTTTTAAAAAAAGAAAAACAGTGATCACAAACAGAAAGCTCACTGAGTGCTTTAGTCCCATGTTGTTTACTGCTGTGCATTTGTGTGATTATTGTGGGCTTTACTGATATTTACTCTACAATAATTTGTATTTATTCATTTATTTTTCAGCCCACTTACTCTCGCTCAGGATTGAGGGTGTCCACAGCCTATCTTGGCAGCTCAGGAGGCAGGAAACATCCATGAATGTGATGCCATTCCATCCTGGGGCAACTCACACACACACACCCTCACTCAGACTGGGACCACGTATACATGTCACTGAACCTAGCACACGTGTTTCGGAGATGTGGAAGGAAACCAGGGTACCCAGAGACATCTGTGGGGTGACATGGGGAGAACATGTCACCTCCACATAGACAATGACCCTGAATAGGAACTGATTTTTTTCCCCCATCAACAATTTTTAAATTTAACTATTATTATTATTATTATTATTATTATTATTATTATTTGAGACAGTGTCTCACTTGTCACCCTTGGTAGAGTACCGTGGTGTCATAGTCACAGCAACCTCCAACTCGTGGGCTCAAGTGATTTTCTTGCCCCAGCCTCCAAAGTAGCTGGGATCACAAGTGCCTGCCACGACGCCCGGCTATTTTTAGAGATGAGGTCTAGCTCTGGCTCAGGCTGGTCTCAAACCTGTGAGCTCAGGCAATCCACCTGCCTGGGCCTCCCAAGTGCTGGGATTATAGGTATGAGTCACTGTGCCTTTCTTACTATTATAATTCTTCAAGATGGAGTGTCACTCTACGCCCTGGATAGACTTGTGCCATCATAGCTCACAGCAATCTCTAACTCTTAGGTTCAGACAATTGTTCCTGCCTCAGCCTCCCAAGTAGCTGGGATTATAGGTCCCACCACAATGACAGGCTATTTTTTTTTTTTTTTTTTTTTTTTTAGTAGAGACAGAGTCTCACTCTTGCCCAGGCTGGTCTTGAACTCCTGAGCTTAAGGGATACATTAGCCCACCTCGGCCTACCAGAGTGCTAGCATTACAGGAATGAGCTGTGGGGCAGAGAGCCCTTCACATCTATGTTGTAATTAAATGACATTGAATGAAAGGACGTTATTCTATGACCTGCTGTATTTGGAGTCTGCCTTTGCTTAGCGAACAGGTTTGAGGAAATCCTCATGCACATTCATCCTCTATTCCTTTTAGTTGGATGAATGCATATTTAACTTCAGAGGAGCCATTCGTTAAACTTGCTATGATTTATTCTACAGTGTAACCTCATCATCTTTGTTCATCTTTTTCCTGTCTTCATAAAGAAGGGTCCAAAAACAAATATTTCAGTAATTCTTAAAGACATGTAACTAAGCGTTGATGGACTCAACTGACAAATTTAATCACATTACATACTAGTGCTCAGAGTGAGTAGAGTCTTTAATGAAAGAGAATCCTATTGCAGAGTGATTGACCAAGGTGTGTGTATTCTTGTATATTGCAGAGTGATTGACCAAGGTGTGTGTATTCTTGTATATTCTTGTGTATTCTTGTATATTCTTGTATATATTCTTGTATATTCTTAGCTTTGCCATTTTGTAGAGCAGTGCAGTGACTCTCAATCTCTGGCTTGCATCACTTTGGCAGTTTAAAACATACAGACACAGGAAAACGATGTTGAACCAATTGAACCAGAGTCTCTGGAAGGGGATCCAGTCCTAGGGCTTCTTAAAAGTGTCCAAATAATTTAAAGTTCAGCCAGGGTGAGATCAGCTGCCTTAGAGAGACTTAAGCTTTTATACATTTTTTAATGCATTTTGTATGCATGCTTCTTTTCCAAAAATGTCCAATTTTTCTTTCAAGCTCTTGAACTATATGATAGTAACTTATGTTGGCCTTTATAGCCAAGGGGCTGAGAATGATTCACAGAATTCAAATGTATAGCATTTTAACACTTTACTAATTTAGTAACACATAAAAGTGAATTTTCAAGTCAATAGGGAAGAAAAAATATGTGCCAACCCTGACTGATCATTCCACAGAGCAAAGAATTTACACATCAATATTTTCAAGGAGACAAAAATCTAATAGGAACTAACGTGATGAATCTGATGCTTCAAAAGAATATAGAAATTCCATGTTTTAAAGAAAATAGATTATGAGACATTCCAATATTTGAAAAGAAACTTAGCTTCAATTAATGAAGGGAAAATAACACTGAGGATAAACTAAGAAGCAACATAGATGGGATGTATTTGCTAATATCCTCAAACATAACACATTTTATGAGAGCTGTGTTTATATAGCAACCATTTCCCAATTATAAGGCAGGAAGCTGAAACCTGTAGGGCTTGAAATAGCCTGAATCAGTGCTCACAACATTATGTCCATAAGAATCATTTGGAAATCTTGTTAAAATGCAAATTTTAAGGCTAGAGTGAGGCCTGAGAGTCTGCATTTTTAACAGGCTCTGAGAGGATGTAGAAGTTGTGGTCCAAGAACTACAACTTGAGCAGGAAGCAGCAGGCAAAGGAGTCATCTTTAAAGGCATTCCAGATAAAATTATCCATATAATAGTGACATTTAAAATGCAAAGTGCAGCAGGTGAATCTGCACCTTCAGAGCAGGGATGTGGACTGAGTAATTGGTCCCTTTTCCGGCTTTGTCTCCACACCACGCTGAGTTTCCAAATGGTTGACTGATGAATAGAGACATTAAAAAAATAAACTGACTCTGATTTTTGGCAGTGGTATCAATGCCATCACCACAGACGAGTTCTGGATGGAAATAGAAAAAATGTGAAATTATCTTTTCTTAAAAACACAGATCATTAGCCATTAAAACCAACATGGGTTATTCTGATGAGCTGTGTGCATCTTTTCCTGACTCCAACGCCATGAATAATGACATCAAGTTGGTATATATATATTTTTTCACCAGAGTAGGTTTATCAACAAAATGTAGCCTATGGCTTCTGGCCTACCTTGTCATTCTGAAAACAGAAATATAACCATAATGGTGAAACACAGTGAGAAATGCAATGGCCTTGGGGAATGTCAAGGTTAAAAGAGCACAAGGTTAAGGGGAGCTTAAAGAGGCGGTCTTCTTTACCTAAACAATGAAAACAGATATTGGAGAATAAACCAAAATATAGTACATAAGAAAGAACACAAAAGTAACAAATGGATCAAATTCTAAATTGTATTAAACAATGATGCAATATAGAACAGTGTGTGTGTGTGTGTGTGTGTGTGTGTGTTTTAAGATAAGCATAAAACAAAGTTTATGAAGGAAGAGAAAGATAGGTTTAAAGAGTAAAAAAGTTTACAAAGCAAGATACATGCATCATAGACAGCAAATGGGCCTCCTCTGCCAGGGCAAGTAGGCAGAGGCTGAACAGTGTGTTTTAATGGTTTCTTTGCAGCACAAGTTCACAAATAATTGGCCTCACGACTCATTGTCTTAAAATATTTTGAAGACCCCAAAGCAAAGTTATTTAGATGATTACATCAATTATTTGTCCTATCCAAAATTAATTTTCCAATCCAATTTTCAGCCACCTGCATACTCCCCAGCTCTTACTTGTAATTACCCTATACTTTTAAAAGAGAAAAACATAAATATGCACTCACTTGATGATTTTATTATCTTGTTTAGTTTACACAAAATAATCAAAGTGTTTTTGTTTATTTTTATTTATAATTTTTTTGAGTGTGATACTTCGGGAAGCAATTTCCAAGAGCCCAGGCCTCCTCTGTACATCTCACAGTACAGAATGGTTTCCCTCTTTCCGCCTTTCTCATTTCTTCTGCTGCAAACCTGGCAATTCTCTTTTGATTTTTTTTTCCCCATTTTTCATTATAAAATGCAGTTTCCCATTCTCAGTGTCAGGGATGATCGTCTTCCCCTCTTCCCTGGATTTCTGTGCCTCACACTGCTCACAAGCTAAGTGATGAGATTTCTCCTTTAAGAAAGGTGCGTCTGCCCTTTTTCTCCACTCTCCTCCTTACCAAATGAGTAAAGGATGTAGCTGTTCACAACCGCAACTTCCATCAGCCAGAAGAATAAATTTTTCCACCATCCTTAGAATCTCCTTGTCAATCTGTAACATCCACAGGACTGACCAGCTCTATCCTCTCTTTCCATAAACTTTGGGTATTCTAAAATAACTGTAGGTTTTTAATAATTTAACAGGCTGAAAACTAGTGATCAACTGTGTCTGAGGGCCAAAGAGTGTCCTCAGTATCCTTATTAACCTCTTCTCATGGAATAAGAAGCACAAAAAAAGTATATCTGGGGTTGGAATGGAACAGGAAAACCATATGCCAGACAAAGTCCAACAGAGGACTGGCAAAGGCCTGCAGTTTTTATGTATTAGATTATTTACAAGTAACAGTTAACATTAAAACATCACATTTATGAGCAATAACTATACTTTTTAAGACAAACAAAATATAATAAGAAGAGCTGAAATGTTTTTGTAAATCTGATGTCAGGCTTAGTAAGAGACAGCTAGATTCTCCTCCTTGCTTCCGCCTTCATTCTGTTGCTATACCTTGTTTGGATTGAAGTATATGAAGAAAACCTGGCCACACACGGAGAAGTGCTAATTGGAAGTGGGAGAAATATTTTAGTAACTTTTCCAGAGGATTGTGAACATTTTTCTTTGATTCACTTCCAAAACCTGACAAGTGATGGCCTCAGATTTAGCCTTACAATGAACGTTAAGAAACTGTCTCAATGAACTTTTTGTGCTTTACATTAAGATGCATTAGTTTATCTTCTAGGTTATATTCTTTAACTCATTATGTTGGTCATTTGGAAAGCTTGTTCAACTGAGTTATGCAAAGCTTTCGTAATTGGACATATTTCATCAGTACTATCAAAAATATCATATCCATTATCACTCCCAATCTCGTCAAAAAAAAAAGTCAAGAAGAATTGGAAAGCAGTCAAGCTCAAGTGTGGCAAATGCAAGCTTTTCACAATATTAATTTTCACTTTAAAGTTCAAATATATTCATTGGCAAAGATACTGTAAGTTGTTTTCCTTGAAGGGAAAGGCTCACTTCATTTATTCTGAGAAAATAGCTACCAAATACACCATAGTCAATAATCACAGTCTGTCAGATTTTCTTTTAGGAAAAGCTGAATTTCACCTGAAAAGGAACTAGTTCAGCTCACAGCACAGTGCTCTTCCTCATGACATTCCAGGAACCGTGGCATGTGGCCTGAGTCCCTCAAAGATCACCCTACCCCCATTTTCTCTTATAAAACATTAAAAAAGATGCGCACTAAAGGGTCAACATTGAATAAAATTAATAATGTACACTGCTCTATCAAGGACATTCCCAAGTGAAACAGACTTTTTTATTTTGTACTGAGAGTGTAGGGTGGTGAAAAATGTAATAATTACCAATACAGCTTAGTGTCAGCAAGATATCTCTACTAAAGCGCTAGCTGTTCTATTCACTATTGTTTTGCACTAATAGTGCAAGTGCCAACAAAGTAAAAAAGGCAAATAACACTTTCACATTATTGTGCAAATATAATACTTTTGACCTCATACGCCACCTGAAGTCATCTCGGGACCCCAGAGATCTGCAGCTACACTTAGAAAACCACTGCTTTACACTATTGTATAAGCACAAGATTTTGTATTAGAGTGAGGTAATAATAACATTGCATTATACGTGTTTATGCTTTTTATAGTATTTTGCATTTTACAAATAATCTTCACACATATGGTCTTTCTTTTATCACAGTGCAACAATATAAAGTCCCCAGCCAACTGCTCAGCAAATAAAAATAATGATGCAGAAGCTGAAATAAAATGTCCAGAAGTACCGATAGGATACTAGATAAGGTGGATCTTCTACCACGTCAGACAGACGGGCTCTAAAACAGCAATAATGTTGTCCTTTGAATATCTCCAATGGGGATAATAAGACACTTTTCTGGAAGCTTCCATTGCCTTTCCCCCTGTTATTTAATAACACATTCCTTGCTATGGCTTCAATCCATTATACCATGTTCTAGCCCTATCATAAAACCATTGATATTTCACTACTGTGTAACATACCTGTATAAACTTGAGAATTATCATCTCTTCCTTCAGTCTTATTTATTCTTCTCAATAGTGCCAACTTCCCTAAACTCTACTCAAATTTTCAGAATTCTATAAGCTTTGCAGATTGCCTGCGAATTTTGCAGTGAATGTACATATCTTCCCCCCACCTTCCATTTTTAACCTGTATTTCCAAGTTTTTCCTTGGAAACAGTCAAATGACCACGTTCATAATAAGCACTTTGATTTGAGGTCCTAAAATAAATTTACATGATTACCTTATAAAAAAAATTGAGATCTTGGAAACATAAAACTAAGAGAAATGATATCTTTCACAGTTACTTTATTATATAATTATTACATATATGATATATCTGAATATCTGTGAAAATTATAAGCTAATGTTTATTATGTATAAATAACACAGAGCCATTTGTACGTAAACAACTTAATGTTTACATTATATATATAAATAGCTCACCTACATGTGTGAATGTGTATGTTTGTATTATTGTTGGAATTTTGAGGCATTTTTTATTTCAAAAGCAGCTAATTATCTAAGCTTAATCTTATATACTTCTTATTTTTAAATAATATTTATTTCCTCAGAATTATTTGAAATTTATCAAGTCCTTTTACATCTATATTGTCGTTTGATTCCATTAATAACTCAGTGAGGGATAAAAATGCAGTTACTATTCCCTCTTCTTTGTTATCAGGATCTCTGATTTTATTCAGAGCAAGAATATGACAGTTAAATAATTTTATTTCCCAGCCTCGTTTGAAGCTGGAAGCTGCCATGTGATATGAATATGATCTTGTCACTAATAAGCTGAAAGTGGAAGTTGGCTGGGGATTTCTGGGAAAGTTTGGTTTGCTGATAAAGGTTGCCTCATTTTCCCTGTCTTTTTCTCTTCCTTCCTCTTGGTATATGAATGTTATAACTGAAGGAAAACATGGGGGCCCAGTGATCTTGGCCTAAACACTCTTGAGCTACTCCATCTGTCCCCACTTAGCCCGGAGGTTCTGATGTGATTAAAAAGTTAAACCTGGTGGCACCTGTGGCTCAAAGGAGTAGGACGCCGGCCCTATATACTGGAGGTGTCAGGTTCAAGGTTCAAACCCAGCCCTGGCCAAAAACTGCAAAGAAAAAAAGTTAACCCCCCTTTTTGTTACATGCTGCCAAATACATTCTGTATGACATAGAAGCATACAGGTGCTACACTATTATGAATTTCTTTCTATGGATCAGAAAAACTGAATCTGATTTGTTTTGTAGCCATGTAATTGGTACAGGCGAATCTCAATGGGGAAAAATTCAGAAAATGGAAAAATCAGCCTCGTATATTTAGAAGACACAAAAAGCTCATCTAACAATTATGTGACATAATAAACCTGTTAACCTTAAATCTGATCTATTTATGAAATAAAATTGTAATTTCCACAACATTCCTGGTCTCCTTTTACTTGCTTTTTCTAAAGGTAAAATTATAGACCAGGATTTCATGACATATCTAGTTGAAAAATAGTGAGTTAAAATGATTTTTTCTTTTCTTCTGGGTAGATGCCTAGTAGTGGGATTGTGGAAGCAAATAGGAGGTCTAATTTGAATTCTTTACTTCTTTCCAAAGAGGCTGTATTAGTTTGCAGTCCCACTAACAGTGTAAAAGTGTTCCCTTGTCTCCAAGTCTGTGCCAGCATCTGCAGCTTTGAGACTTTGTGATATGGACTATTCTCACTGGAGTTAGGGGATATCTCAGATTGGTTTTGATTTGCATTTCTCTGATGATTAAGGTTTGTTAGCCATTTGTCTGTCCTCTTCAAAGAATTTCTGTTCATCTCTCTTGCCCAGTGATAGGATTGTTTGCTCTTTTTTGTTGTTGTTGTTGATTAATTTGAATTCTCTGTAGATTCCAGGTATTAATCCTTTATCATGTTTGTAACATGCAAATATCTTTTCCCATTCTGAAGGTTGTCTCTTTGCTTTAATTGCTGTGTCCTTAGCTGTGCAGAAGCTTTTCAGCTTAATTAAGTCCCATTTGTTTATTTTTGTTGTTGTTGCAATTGGCAATCAAATTTTCATAAAATCTTTCCTTAGGCCAACATCATTAAGAGTTTTTCCCAGGCTTTCTTCTAGGGTTTTTAAGGACATTTGCATTAGATTGTTTATCGCAACTCAATTTGCAACCATCAAGATGTGAAAACGACCTAAATGCCTGTCAACCAAGGAATTAATTAATAAACTGTTACACATATATATACCATAGAATAGTATTCGGCCGTAAAAAGATGGAGACTTTACATCTTTTGTATTAACCTGGATAGAGCGATGGAGCTGAAACACATTCTTCTTGTATAAAGTATCACAAGAATGGGAAAGCAAATATCCAATATACTCAATACTAAAATGAAGCCAGCTTACAATCTAATACACATCTGTACAAGAGAAAAACTCAATTCAAGGTTGTGGGAAAGGAGGGGGGGATTGGTGTGCTCCTATTTAATGGGTGCAACATAAGAGTATATCGCACACCTGCTAGGTAAGGGACACAACTACAATGGAGACTTCACCTTAACAAGTGTAAACATGGAAATCTAATTGTAACCTCATATTAATCTGAAAAAAAAAAAAAAATAGTGAGTCAGTGAAGTATAAGGTCCTAAATAATATTTCTGACCCCTCTTCCTTTGGACTACTTGGTCTTCAAATTCATCATTAACTTTCATCCTACTGGACATTTTCTTTTGCAGTTCTTTCTTGTATTTCTAAATCTCATGATTATTATCATGGCCTGGTTTAGGCATCACTTTCTTGGGGAAACACTTTCGGAACTACTCCAGTTTATCCACCTCTCTTCCTTTAGATTAGCTGGGCTTCCTAGATATCTAATTCAAGTACTTTTAATATTTCAAAATACCAATGCCAACACACACCCAGCTCATAGAAGATGTTCTGCTTGCAAGGTTTTTCCAGGGAAAAAGAGAATAGAATCAAGGATTGAAAAATAATACTGGTTTCATGTTCTCAGATTTGATAATCAATGTTTTTAAATTGTAGGTCATGGAATCAATTTAATGGGTCATGAGCACTTTCCAAAAATGAAATAGAATAGAAGAAGATACAATAAAAATAGAAATATCAGAGTATGCCATACACTGTTTTGTCAATTAATAGTTCTTCATTTATCCACTCAAGAAGTCTTCCTTGACATCTGCTATGTTACCTGCACTAGTTTATGTGTCCAGATATATACTGGGTTAATTGTGGTTTCACTTTCATTTATTTTAAGTATCTGGGATTCTTCTCTTGTCAAGCTGCTCCTCCTGGGAGAATTAGATCCAATGCCCTATTGATGCTGAATTTGGCTACATGACTTGATCTGGCCAATTAAATTAAGGGGAAGTGGTGAGTACTACTTCTAAGCAGAAGTTTTAGAGGCCATCTTATGGCTTCTTCCACCTTTTTTCTTTTTTCTCTGCCATAAATCTGAAGATATCCCAGAAGAATCTCATCCATAAGCCTGGGTGTGACAATGACATACAGCAGAATGCTACGCAATCTCCAGTCCACATATTTTAGGAGCAAGAAACCAAGCTCAAAAAGAGAAAGAGAAATTTCATTGTCATTTGTTACAATGGTCTAATGTGGCTATTATCTGCTGGGCAGATACTGAACATGAGCTCCTTCGCTTGAGGGGAAAATATATGGCTGTAAGTGTATGAAGGCAAAAGTAGAAATCTTATTCCCAGGACAAGGGACAAAATGTCCCAAGCAAGTTACAGGGAATAAGATATATAAAAAAAATCAATGTGTATATGAATGTATGACAGATTTCTGCTTTTGTGATATTAATAATCATGGGGAGGCCAGGCCCATAATCCTACCACTCTGGGAAGCCAAAGTAGGGGGATCATTTGAACTCAGTAGTTCAAGACCAGCCTGAGTTCAAGTGAAACCTCCATCTCTACTAAAACTAGTAGAAAAATTAGCCATGCACTGTGGCATGTCCTATAGTCTCAGCTACTTGAGAGGCTGAGGCAAGAGTGTTGCTTGAGCCCTGGAGTCTGAGATTCCGTAAGCTATTATGACACCCCCTGCACTCTACCCCAAGTGAAAGAGACTCTGTCTCAAAAAAAAAAAAAAAAAAAAAAAAGAAAAGAAAGTCATGGGGAGTACTGTCATCACTAGTGTTAATTATGGATATGTGCAAATAAAGTGAAAAGGAAAAAAATCCTGAAATTGGTATCTGTCTGCATATAAAAATTCAGAATAACGTGATTTATATGAACATTTTACCATATTTGACTACCTTTCAGCACAAGCACTATGTATATCATTAGAAATGTATTGGAATGGCTTTGTTGTTTTATTTGATTACCAAAATAAACTCTAAACATGTACAATCAGTTTTCATAGTTTTGAGCTTACTGCCCGTTCTTGTGGTCACAAAATCAGAAGAAAATTATAAAACACAACTGTCAGTCCTAAAGATCCCCCCACACACACTACATAAAAAAACATGTATTTCCTCTTCTTTGAAATAATATATGTCTGCATAAAATGTTTACTGGATCAAATTTTTCTACCTGACAGGCCTTCAAATTTGGTCTGATACTACATATAAGAATTCAGTTAATGAAATTTAGAGCAGCCTCATTTTTAACATTTTTTTTTTTTTTAAATATAACTATGTATTAGAAATCTGGCAAAGGCTTCTGTCAAATTGAACTATTGAACTCAGGGCAGTAAAAGTCCCTCCCCAGGCAAGAGATTTAAATCATTTTCAAAGTTAATTTCCTGCTCCCAGATGGAGAACAAATCTAATCGGGTTTACTTCATTCTTTGGATGAACAGGAAAATGTCACTTGCATACTGAAAAAGGAAAAAGAAAATCTTAGACAAGGCAGTCTCCAATTCACATCATGGCAGACAAAGAAGGTAATTCTGAAATTGAATGTATGGGGTCTGCTAAAAGCAGATCTGAATTTGATCTAGACAAATCTCTAAGCCTACTGCCAACCTACTTCTGTTCAGAGATGATGCCGATTTATACCTGAAATACACACATATGCCTTTAAAATTGTTCACCTGAAAGGAGAAAAAAAGGTTTCTAAGAGGAATCTAAATAAACTGCCGGAGCTTCATAAATGAGGTTAGAGCCTTTCACAACCCTGTGTATGGTAGGGAAATTTTGTTCCTTATCAGCTATGGCTTAAAAATAAGATGAGTTGACGTTTGAATTATGGAATAATGGAACTATAGAAAAAGTAAAATAAGTATTCTTGTTCTTAATTTAACGGCTGCTGGATTCTTTTTAAAGGTTTGTTGCTATGTACCTGTTAGGAAAGATTCACATCTGCCGTTAGGCAGCCATTGAATACTACATCTCTCAATTGTGTTCTTTCTTGGTAGCAAAAGCATCCTTAGTAAAGAAGCTGGTATCTCATTAGATCTTCATGAAACAGATGAACCCTGGCTGGGCTTCTCTCAATTTACCCCACCACATATGGCTTTGCACGGCCTGCACGGCCGGCTCCCAGCAAAAGGAAAAGCGATAGGTTAGACTCTTACATGGAGACATTTTTCTAAGTAACCTCTTTAACTTTATCTCTGCTTGAAGGACAAATTACCCTTAAAGTCAACAAAACAAAGAAATCTTTTCTGAAAGAGTTGCAATGAACTTGACAACATTAAAGTTTATCTTTTCTTATGAATATAAAGGAGGAAAACAGTTGTCTTAAAATTGTTGGTAAAAAATAGACCTTTAGAGTTTAAAGTAGGATTTCATTCATTCTTTGTTTCACGTGTCAGTTCAAGTTGCAGGTTTCTAATTTATTGTTTAAAGTAAATCTGTTTGTCTCACTCTATTGCTTAATTTAAAGCATGTCCAGATAATTAAAAGTAAATTACCTGTATCTAATGAGCAGAATACTCAAAATCAATAACATAAAAATTGATAGATTAAAAAGAGGACATCAGGGATCTATTCTCTTTCTTGAAACGCAAATGTTGCTCAGTCACAAAAAGGTAAATTTTAAGGCATGACCGTGAGCTGTGAATCACTGCAAACACTTCTACTGGGAAAATAATACCAAAGCAGAGAGAGGAGAGGTAACTTAACACTACTGAGAACCCCATTCTGTCCCAGGTACCCTGTTTCCCCAAAAATAAGACATCCTCCAAAAATAAGACCTACTTACAGGAAAGATAAGACATCCCCTGAAAATAAGACCTAACGCATCTGTGGGAGCAAAACTTAATATAAGACACTGTCTTATTTTCGGGGAAACAGAGTAGAAAGTAAAGCACTTTTTTTGCCTGTATAATCTCATTTGACCCTTACTGGAATCTCCATCATACCAAATTCTGAAAGTGGCTCCAGGACCATAAAATAATGAATGTAAATGTAGCCCAGCCCCTTCAAAAAAAGCAGTTATAATTTGTATGGTATTATACATTGTGGGGGAAGACTAAAATAGAATAGTTTGCTATTCTAGAAAAGCTAAACATACAGAAATGGAGAGGACATATTGAAAAATTACCTCATAAAAAAATATGTGCCCAAATAAGTGTATCTTTGCTACGGTATAAATTAATTAGTAAACTTAAACTTCCATGCTCAGGTTCTAAGCCTGGATCTGATTAATTATGGGAGCTATTCTATTTTTGGCTACAAAGTAAGCTAGTACTGGTCATCTAATTAATACAAAATGTTTATAGCAATAGACAGAACCAAAGTATGAGAATAAATTTTTAACTTTTAATAAAGCAATAAGAGTATAAGATTTTGAAGGGATAAGGTTAGAGATAATGAGAAAACTACTTCATTAGTCAGCAGAGTGGAAGCTCTTTATAACTTTAGATGGTCTCACTATGTGCATGTCAATGGAAAAGAAGCCATAGTCTGTAAAATAATTTAAAGAGGTTTATTCTGAACCAAATTTGAGGACCATGATCTGGAGCCCCACTCAAGAAGCCTTGAGCAAGTGGACTTGTCATGGTGGGGTCCCAGTTTGGTTTTATACATTTTAGGGAAACAAGAATTACAGGTAAGATCATAAATCAATATGTGGAAAACATACACATTGACTTGGTCCCAAAAGATGGGACATCTGGAAGCAGGGGGCCATAGGTTAGAGGTGGGCTTAAAGATTTTTTGGCTAGCAATTGGCTGAAAGAGTTAGGTTCTGTCTAATAGACCAGCAGTCAGGGAAAAGGAATGCTGAGTTAAGATGAGGGTCTGTTAATCAAAGACAAACTACAGGACACAGGCCCAGACTCAGGTGGTTCGCTGTGTATATTGAGGAATTGCAAGTATAACTTGTACAGCCTTAGACACAGAGGCTGTGTCTAAGGGGAGGGGGGTGTCATTAGGCATGTCTGATCTCTTCTCATGGCTAGCAATTCAGTTTTAGGGAATCCCTGGGCCAAGAGGTGGTCCAGTCAGCCAGCCAGCCACTTGGGGGAAACCTTAATATTTTAGTTCAGTGCACATGTGATCTCAGAGTTTTACTGTGTTTAATATTTTGCTCCCATCCACAGCAGTCTGCAATCAAAACTGTATTTGAAAGGATATCATTTTAACTAAAAAGGTTACCAAGATATCTTGGTATTGGTACCAAGACAAACTTGTCACTACCTTTTTCACAAGTAAAATTTGGCCATTAAGCATGACTAAAAATTTCAAAATAGCTTAATTTGATCTTTTTAAGTAAAGAAAACCCTTAGCATTCCCAATAGATGCATTCCAAATCCATTGAAGATATTTTGGTATTCTTTGACATCTGGGCAGGATAATTCTTTATTTTGGGGGGGGGATATCCTGTGACAACCGAAAATATCTCAAGATATTGCTAATTTCAGGATTTCTCTCAGTTAAGAACCACTACCCTATAGGTTTAAAAATAATTCTTTAAAATAAGTGTGATTATTTAAATCAAATGACTCTTGCAGATGCTGCCATAAGCACCAGGGGTGTCCATCCTGATGCTCACAGGCCGCATGCTGATATTCTGATGATTTGCTTATCTGTGGTTTCCAATATCAGCAAAAGTATACACAGATCTTTTTTTCTGCCAATCAGCTTTTGTTAATGTCTGTGTATTTACTGTGCAGCCCAAGACATCTCTTACTTTTCCAATGTGTGGCAGAAAAGGTTGGACATCCCTGCATGAGGTTTTTTTTGTTTGTTTTTATTAAAAATATATCCTGGAGAGATTTAGTAGATAATAGCCAGGCCATGTCAAAATTTCTAAAAGGTTGCGTTCAGAAAATACAAAAAATATGAAAAAAATCATCTAAAATTACAGACTAGATGTAATTGAGTTCTTTCCCTTAAAATCATTTTAGGACTTTAATTTACCATTTACTATACGCTATGGTAATTGTACACTAAAAGAAAAATCATTTATCTGAAAAAAATCATGAAGAATACATTATTAGAAGCATCTGAAGTTTTAAATATGATGCTATTTGGTATTCCTTAGCAGACACTGGAGGTCCCTGACCCTGCTTCGCTGCTCAGGGAGGTCATTGGACACACAGCCTGACTCTCTGCTTGCTGTGGTGAGTGTACTGGCTTTCATCCTCACGTCTTATCCAAAGACAGTTGCTAAATCAGATCCACATCCAAGTAAGGCAGACAGAAGAGGCAAGGGGCTATGCTGGGCACATCTGTCCCCTTTTATAAGGTAATTAAGTTTGTTCTCAGAAACCTCATCAGAAAACTTGCGCTTAGATCTTACTGGCCTAAGGTGGGTCCTTGGGCTGTTCTTGCAGAAAGGGATACTGGGAAATTAAGAAAGAATGAGGCACAGGATTGTTATTACTACCAAGAGTAATCATGGCCCATTACCTGAAATGATCACATCACTGCTTCAATTCCAAGTGCAACTTCTGTTATCCAGGAAAAACAGAAAATGGCATTTATGGTAATTAGCTACACATGATAGTAGAAATCATAATAACACTACCAATAATAACTATTGCATTAAAAGCAGTAGTTATTGTTTATGGTATGACAAGCATGCCTCTAATCAAAGTTTAAAGGACATACTATTTTATTACCTTTATTTTATAAACTAGAATGATAGAGTCCTTAGTCACTGTACAACTTGCCCAAAGCTATGTAACTGGTCAGTTTGGAGTAGTTCTTTGAATGTCTATTAAGCAAAGGTTACTTTTATAAAGAACTAGCTTGAGTACTTCATTATTAATAAGTTTTCCACTTGCTATTTAACTGATAATAAATTGCTACAGAATATTTATATAAGTGGGGACTTTTTTTACTTTTGCATAAGTAAAAATAAATATATAAATATAATAATGTCTGAGGAGCAGCAGTTATGTTGACCTTGAATAGAAAATGAATCGATTCTCGGTTTCCAGTAAACTAATTGAGTAATCTAAAAATTATCTTCCTGTTGTCTGCTGCTATTGGAGCAGAATTAATCAATAGAATACCTATATAGTCAGTTTTCCCTCACTGTCACCGTTGCCTCCCTGGAGAGGCACTAATTAGAAAGAATGGGTAAAATGTTTATGGATCACTACCCACAGTGTTTCAATGAACATAAAAGGTTTTCTCTGCTTCTGAAAGTAGCATTAAAATGGAAGTCATAGGGAAAACGTGGCCCATGTTTTACATTCCAGATAGTTGTGAACCTGTTCCCTTGCTAATAAAACACTAAAAAAAAAAAAAAAAGAAAGAAAACAAAAGCCCCCCATGGAATTTGAAACACTCACTATGAATCATTTAGAACCTAAGTAATATAAGTATACAAATGTAAAAGAGATATAAACCTACTTGTTTCTATATAAATACCGTATATACTCGAGTGTAAGCTGAGTTTTTTCGGCACAAAGTTTGTGCCGAAAAACCCGAACTCGGCACAAATTTTGTGCCGAAAAACCTCGGCTTATACTCGAGTATATACGTTATATCTAAAGTCATTTTATTATTTGTTTAACTAATAATAATTATTACAAATACCCCATGAAAAGATATAGTGTAGTTAGCATGTGAAAATGGATTTAAATTTCTGATGGGGAGTTAGATCCAATGGGAGGATAAGAGATAAGCTACATAATGAAAGTAATGAGAAGAAACGGATAATGTAATGTTTTGAAAGTAATGTTCCTAGAAGCAGAACAAAACAGGAACTGTTGTCAGGCTATTCTAAATGTTTTCAGTCTTTGGGTCCCTGCTAAACTTTCCTTGGAATAAGTAGGGTATCTGTCCCATCTTTCCTTCCCACTCCTCTTCTTCTTAGGGACAGAGTCCTAAGGACCCTGTAAGAGTCAGAGTTCTCAAGGGAAACAGAACTAAGAGCAACTTGGTCAATCAATAATACAGTGAATATCAATTGCTTTGTGCATTGCCTGCAATTTAGCAATTGAACAAAAATATGGATTAGTATTTAGCTATTTTAAGTTCTAGGAAGCCTTTGAAATATCTAGGAAATAATAAGCAGTTGGATATTTGACTCTAAAGCTCCTACAAAGATGTTAATTAAATCAGTTAGACCAGCTTCCTCCATAATTTGAACTGCAAAATATGAATTATGGAAAGGATAATTTTGTTGTAATGATAGAATAATGGAGCACACCTGCATGCAGGAGCCATGATGACTTTCTCTGGCTGGAGATAGAGGTATGCACAAGAAAGGGATAGGCTTGAAGAGCTGTAAGGAAGACTTCATAATCCTAACTCCTCCATTCCTCCCAACTCTTGTATTCATTAGATAAATCACTGTGACCTTCCTCAAGTCTGTCTCTCTATTCCTTCTGCTACCACTGGAACAAATCTTTTATAACAAAAGGGTACTATATGTCACCCCCCAGTTTAAAATTCACCCATGACTATCCATAATTCTCCTCCAAACTTCATAATATGTGACGTCTGTGGCTGTCAGACCCTGCCTACTTCTGTGCTTTAATCTCCAGCCAATTCCCTTACCTTTTGCATTCTGTTCTTAATATATATTGAACCTACTTTCCTTTCTGCAAATCTGCCTTGCCCCTTACCTCTGGTCCTTTGAATATTCTTCCCAATGCTCCACTTAAATTAAACTGATACAAGGTAGAAACCATCCCTACTCCTCTTTGTATTTCTGGTACCTAACACAGTACAAGGTACATACAGGTGCATAATAATACCCCCTCCCCCTTAGCCTTCAGATGTCAAATTCTTTAATTGTAGAAAATTATGCCTATTTCATCTCTATGCTTCTCATAGTATCCTTAGTAAAATACCTCATACTTACCCTCCCCAATAAATTCCTGGTAAATTCAGTGGAACAGTGATATAACTATAAATCCCTATAATCAGTTGAAATAGGGAAATTATATTCCAAGTGTTACAAATGGATATAAATGAACCATATGTGTTGATTATATATGAGGCCTGAATATGCCATAAAGTGCACATATGGTAGCAAGAACACAACTTTACTGTATTACTAAATGTGAGTCATGTAAAACTAATATGCTAGCAATAAATGTTAATTAAACATTCAATGAACAATTTGCTTGCCCTTTTGAAACTTAGAATGGTTCGAAAGGGATTATTTGGGTCTCATAAAAGCAGTTTCCTGGTAAATTTAAAGAGATTTTTTTTTTCTCTCCATTTGATTCCTTTAAAGAGGCAAAAAAAAAAAAAAATATTGTATTGATCTCAATGTTTGGCCCTTTAACTTCAAGAAGAGACTTTGCATAGTATTTAGAGGACTCCCCCTCAGCAATGCAATCTCCAGTGCTTTTCAGAAGTCTTTGGGTCTGCTGTTCTTCAACCAAAACTTGGAGTGTGTTCTATATCCTCTAATTTGGGTGCACATACACACATGCTCATACATTCACACACACACACACACACACACACACACAACCCCAGAGTTTCTGTGAAGCATTGGTCTGAGATGGTTTCATGTCCTCTTTCCTAACAACTTCAATGACATATGTTGGGATACTGTTTCTATCTGGATCAGTCAACAGCTCTTCATCCATCCCTAGAGACTTTGTGCAGAATAAGCGTACAGACTTGGAGAGCTCAGGGATAATGCTTATCTTGTTCTTTGTTCTCTCACAAGCTGAGCACTAAATATGGTGCACGGTAGGCCCTCAGTGTACATTTGTTCACTGGGAAAGGGGAGCATGGATTCATAGGGTCATGGATTTAAATCAAATGTACACTGAGGACCTACCGTGCACTTGTAATCCTAGGGTCAAGAGTATACATAATTCTGGGTAAAATTAGTCGCTTTCAAGACACTTTGAAGAATAAAGGATATACAGTAATCACATACACAAACACACACGAGTGTCACACTAGTAATGAGGGATCATTCATGTGTAGGAAAGAATTGTTCAAATAACTTCACTGGTAATGGAATCCCAGCACTATGTGGTACCAGGGTTTAGCTGGACTGAAAACAAATAGGAAAAAAAGGCCATACAGTGACAGATACTTTATGATATCAATTATAAGGTACATCTTTTCCTATAGCTTAACATACCTAAAAGAGGAATATATTTTACAATTAAGGACATTCATTGATGAAATCAATGAGAAGATTTGAAGGAGTGAAAGGTTACTCCCTCTTAGCTTAATGCAGCCAGGAAGAAAGTCTTTGAAGAAACAGCCTCGAAGCCACTTTATAGGGAAGTAAATCTGTAAAGGGAAGTCATTTTACAGATTATTAGGAGAAAAGAGCCCTTCCAACAACAAGGACAAAAGTGCCAAAAACGGTGAGCGAAGTTTCAAACACTCTAACATGTGTTTTCCTCAAACAGGATTATTGGGCTTGAGTAATTAAAAAAGGAGCCTGCAGTTTTTCTTGAAAAAGACATCAGTGTTTATTTCTCAGTAACACAGCCTTAACTCCAAGGCAGGTAAAATTTTCCAGGTAGGGTGAATAAGCCAGGGGGAAATGTTACGAGAACAAGGACTTCAAGATATTTCTGTAAACTGTGATCTTTCACATCCTCCAACCAACTGGCAGTTATGACATAGATGTCATTGCCTGCATATAAGCAAATTAGGTCATAGTTGTTCATATTGTCATTTTAAGTGAGTTATGTTTATATTGCAATTATTACATTTATTGCCTTTTAAAATGTCTTCAAAAATTATATTACGATTCTGCACTGAAATGGCAAGTTACTGTGTGTTCAGAAAGAAACAGACACCATTGATGGGACCTATATTTAGCAGTCCAGAAACAAATATTCATCCTACAAGGAATTAATGAATTTTCTGTATTCACTTGGAAAGAAAATCCAAAGTGATTTGTTGGCCTTAACTGAGAAAGACTCTGTGGGGAGATAAAGATGTATCTTTTGCCTCTATTGATGGTTACATGGCAAGCAAGAAAGTGCCAGCAAGAAATTTTGCAGAACGGGGGTCAGCAGCTTATGAGAAAATCCCAGAGACTATAGTGGAGCACTTTTAAAAGAATGCTACCTGACTAATGTTCTTGATGGTGCAGAAACCCTGTTTCATGATAAAACAGAGATGAGAATCAAATAACTCTCATGTGAAAGGGATGAAGTTACACTCTAAATGTGAAATTGTTTAGGAATATGTTAAATAATTTATTCCACCAATTTGAAAATATACCCAAATATAATGAATGGTAAATAATCTACAACCAACTGTCTTTAAAAAAAACTATTCCGATAAGCATGAGATAAAAATCCTGAGAGATAAAGTATGATGTCACAGTTTTATAGATGGCATTTTTTTTCTTTTGAGTCATAATGGTGGCTTACATTAATAGCCCTTAGATTCTATTTTATATCCATGCTAACTGGATCCTGAAGTATCTGGAAAATCTTGGTAGGGGTAGATAAATATGCTTGAAAAATACAGAATCTAGGCCAGGTGAGGTGGCTCACACTTGTAATCCTAGCACTCTGAGAGGTCAAGACAGGAGGATCACCACCTGAGATCAGGAATTTGAGATCAGCCCAAGTAAAGCAAGGCCCTGTTTCTACTAAAAATAGAAAACTAGACAGGCATGGTGGCTCACACAGATAGTCCAGGCTACTCAGAAGGCTGAAGCAGGAGGATTGCTAGAGCCCAGGACTTTGAGGTTGCTGTGAGCTAGGCTGAGGCCATGGCACGCTAGCTCAGGCAACAGAGCGAGGCTATCTCAAAAAACCAAACAAATGTCCCCCTCCCCAGAATCTACCCTTCATATATAGTATGAATTAGAAAAGACTAAAAGATATGAAAAGCAATGTGCCAAGCAACCTAAAAACAAGAGGAACGGCGCCTGTGGCTCAATGAGTAGGGCGTCGGCCCCTTTTCTGAGGGTGGTAGGTTCAAACCCAGCCCCGGCCAAATTACAACAACAACAAAAAACAAACAAAAAAAAAAAGAGGAACTCTGTCATTAATACGATTAAATAAACAAAGCAAGCTTGTACCCAGAGCCCTTTTGGGGTAGGGGTTTAGTCTCAGAGTTGATTACACTTGACTAAAAGGCAGCCTAGTTTCAGAGTTCAGCCTCCTTAGTGAAGCTCTGCAGGAGACACACAGGCAAAGAGAGAAGTGAGTACAGGACACAGCTGGAAGCGAGGTCATCTAAACCTGCCTTACAGTGGTAGAAGTTGCAGCATATTATGACCTTTACACATCAGAAAAGCATGTGCTGTTGTTCTGTCCCAGCACTTAGCTCAGGGCAGTACTGGATTCACCTGAGAGCAGACTTCATCTGATACTGGTAGGAGTATGTAGCTGGAGGCACCATTCATTTTAAGTGATAGAATATGTCTATTACGGGGGGTTTAAAGCCCTTCCCATACCTAGAGCAGCATTTCACTGTGCTATAAAATTAACTTAGACTGACTCTCATGACTCTACATTTTTCATTTCCTCTGGGTTGCCACACCCTCTGGGAATCAGTCTAGCTCTAAATGACTTAGGCAATGAGGCTTCCATTTCTTCCCCTGGGAAACTAATGTATGACCTAATAGACTGTTAGGAAATTGTTTCTGATATTCAGCCTACATTTTCTTTTCCTTAATTGCGTCCCATTACTATATTCTAAACAATTTTTCTTCCTTCTTTATACCCTACATATTCTTGTGCAGGACAATTTCAATTTGGCCAAGCTTTGTAAAACAAATTATTTTTGTTCTTTGTTTCTACTGGAAGTGAAACTTTCTTGTTTCTAGTTTCCTTACTTGATATTCTGGAAATTTCCTTGCTGCTGGCTGTTACTAAAATAGTAAAAAGACTTCCATTTACTATGGATGATTTGACCAGACAAGCATAGGAAATAGTATTGCCTTCTTATTTTTAATGCAAAAATCAAGTTAATATCATGCTGGCTGTATATTATTACCATTTCAATTTATTTAGCCAGATAGCCCCCCTATCTAAATTATCTTTTTCACCTAGGTTTTTAAAATTGATATTCTTCAAATTATCTTCTCCTACATGATATTTTGATTTCTTTTTATACATTTTTATCTTGGATTATATTATTGTTTTGTGCCTCTGCATGCCTTCTGATAGATCACAATTAACAATAAACATTAACTAAATAGGAAACTTAGCTTAATTTTATAAAATAAATAGAATGCAAAGAACAAAAATATACTCTAAAGCAAACATCATAACTATTAATATCATTGATCTCAAAGCTGCTTGTTGCTAAATACTTTCTTCCTTTTTTGTAAGAAATTTATCAAATTTTATATAACACTCTTTAATGTCTACATTCATTTCTCTATTTATTATCTTAGTTAATCCTGATTTTAACTCTATAATTGCTTTCTAACTTTCCACCATTGCTCTGAGCCCCAAGAATCAGCGAGAAGCCATTCTCTCTGTGTCTCTCTCCTTTTCTTTCTCTCTCTCTCTTTCTCTCTTACCCACACACACCCCTAAAAGAAAAGTATTCTTTTTACCATACCCTTCCTTCTTATGATACATTAAATATCATTTATGGGAGTCTAAACTTGAATTCCAGGCCCTAAAAATAATGGAATATAGTGCAGTATTCCTCAATTTCTGTCATCCACTAATATTGAAATAGGAAAAAAAGAAAAACTAACGAAAGAAAGTCCTTCCAATAGGGAAAAAACCCACCAAACAAACAAACAAAAAAACCAAGGAAAAGTTTGTTTATGTGTTGGTGGAACCACAGTTTTTTAAGAATGTTATTAAGAAGAGAGGAGACTCTGGAAAATGACGCCACCTACTAACAATATTAGGTTGCAAGAATAAAGGTGTATTGGTAACCCAAGGGCAAGAATCTGACTTAAGGCTAGGAAAACTGCCATGTGCTGAGTACTATTCTCTTAAATTATAACTTTACTTGAAATCTTGACTGTAGCATTCATAAAACAAGGATTTTCACTTCCCTTTCCTGGTCTCTTTAACTTCCTCAAACTTCAGTGAGATAGAATACCAGAGAACAGATTCTATGGGCCATTGTCCCCCGAATGGTCTAATGGTGTTAAAGCAACAACTTATAGCCTGAAAAAGGATCAGGACCCTTCACAAAATGACTGTGATTCTGCTTTCATTTGCTCTACTTTTCTCGAAGGGCAGTACAGTAGACGGGGAAAATTCCTCATAACAGGTTCATTCAGGTCTAAAAAAGCGTATGTGTCTTTCCCCTCTTTCTGTGTCTGTAGATGCTATTATGAGAAAGCTTGATGGTGAATGATGCCTCCTTCCTCTTCAGAGCTCTACACAGACTGTGAAAAAGACAAAAGTTATCCTATTACATTGTTTTCATGTGTGGCATTCTAAATTGAAAGGATGTCCACTGCAAATTCTGGCCTTGGGTATGAGAACTGATAAATGTAGTGCATAATGGAGGCACATAGCTTACACGGACTCAACTGTAAGAAACAGAGAGAGAGAACAAAACATAAAAACCGAGTTGTCGACTCATCTGCTGGTCACGGAGTGATTAGGACATAGAGATTTGGATATGCCTTTCTCTGAGTTTTACCTCACCAACTGCTGTCTCTCGTTGCACCAGCACCTTTCTGTGCCAAGTGTTATAATAAAGTTCCCCACCTCTTCACCCTACCTGTCCAGTCATCTGTGGCTCCATTTGCAAGCAAGAAAATTCCTCAAGTGGTTTCTATGCATAATTTTCAATTCCTTTATTCACATTCTATTTCTAATACTTTACTTTAAAATAATGTAAGGCTTACTTTCAGAAAAGATGTAAGAATAGTAAAAAGATATACCCCGTATATCCTTTTGCCAGATTGTTTTCCCCCATAATATACATTTTATGCACTTCATAACTGAGATGTTCCTTAATAATATTTCAATAGGTATTTCCTAAACTCAGGATTAATCTCTTATATAACCACAATCCAATTAACAAAATCAGAAAATAAATGTTGATATACTAGCATTACATAATTGACCTCATTCCTATTTTGCTTGAAAAGCGTCCTTTGGCACAAATAGTACAATTACTACTACTAATGAGGAGAATTTTTTTTTCTGATTTTACTTCTCAACAATTGTTTCTAGTATATAGAAAAATAACTGTTTTTTATTGATCTTATATCCTACAGCCATTATAAACTTGCTTATTACTTCCAATAGGCTTTTGATATATCGCATCATACTTTTTTATATAAATGATCATTTCTTCGGTGAATAAAAAGTTTTACTTATTTCTTTCCAAATGGGATGGCTTTTATTTCCTTTTCTTGCCTGACTAGAACCTCCAGTGCAAAGTTTGATAGAAGTGGTGGGAGTGGACATCCTTGTCCTGTTCTATTTCTGAGGGGAAAGAGCATTAAGTATAATGTTAACTCTAACTTTTCTGTAGATGCCCTTTTTCAGGATGTGGGACTTCCTTTCTGTATTAGATGGACTCGTGGCTCTCAACCAACACCTGTGAAAATTACCTTATTTAGAAAAAAAGATCATTATAGAAGTAATTAGATAAAGGCTCTGGGGAACATTGTGGATCATCCAGATGGGCCCTAAAGTCAATGACAAGTGTCTTTAGGAACCAGAAAGAAAATACCGACAGACAGAGGAAAAGGTGAGATGAAGATAGAGGCAGAGATTGAAGTGATTTGGCCATAGCCAAGAAAGCCAAGGAATGTCAAGTGACACCAAAAAGGGGGAGAGTCAGGGAAGGATTTCTCCTGAACGTATGAGGGAGAGTGGCCGGGCTGACACCTTGGTATTGCACTTCTAACCTCCAGAGTTTTGAGATAATACATTTCCATTGTTCTAAGTCACTCAGTTTGTGGAGATTTGGTAGAGTAGCCATAAGAAACTAATATACCTTCTACACGTACTTGGCTAGATGTTGAATATATTATCTTTTTAAAAATTTTTTTTTATTAAATCATAGCTGTGTACATTAATGCAATCATGGGGTACAATGTGCTGGTTTTATTTACAATTTGAAATATTTTCATCAAATTGGTTAACATAGCCTTCATAGCATTTTCTTAGTTATTGTGTTCAGACATTTATATTCTGCATTTAGTAAGTTTCACGTATACCCTTCTAAGATGCACCCTAGGTGTGGTCCCAACAATTACTCTCCCTCCACCAGTCTTCCCCCCACCTCTGCCCTCCCTTGCCCATTTCCCCATATTCTTGTGCTAGTCTTTTTAAAAAAAAATTGTTAAGGTGGTGAATTGCATCAAATGATTTCCAAATGTTAAACCAAGTCCTTGGAATCCAGTCCATTTGCTACTGTACTGGTGAATTCAATTGGAGAAACTCTGTTCACACATTTTTGCACCTGTGTTTATGAGGGATATTGGTTGGTTGTTTTCTTGGTAGTTTCAAAAAATGAGTTTCAAATATGCCCTCCTTTTAAAATCTTAATGAGTGTATGCACATTTGGGTATTATTTCATCCCAAATGTTTAACAGAATTCACTAGCAAAGGCATCTCTAAAAAGATAAATAGTGTTATTCATGTTACCTATCTCTTCTCAATTGAGCTATGGTAGTTTTTTATTTTTTCTTCAAGGAATTTGTACATTTATTTCAAATTTTGAATCTATTGCTATAAAGCTTTCCATACCCCCCTTTTATTGACCCTTATTTTATGCATTATCTTTAGTAATATATTTTCTCTCATGCCTATGATTGGTAATTTGTAACTACTCTCTTTTGGTAAGTCTGGCTGAAAGTTTGCTGGTTTGTTTTTGTTTTTGTTTTTTTAAATATTATCAAAAAAAAAAAAAATGTTAGATTTATTGATTGTCATTCTGTTCTCTATTTCATTAATTTCCAGACTCTGAGCTTTATCATTCCCTTTTTTCTGCATACGTTAGGTGTAATTTTCTCTTATTTTCTTATTTATTTATATAGAAGTAGAGGTCATTGACCTGAGACTTTTCTTCTTTTCAAATACAGGCATTTGGTGCTATAAATTTTCCTCAAATGTTTTTTATCAAACACCACAAATTTTAATAGATTGTATTTTTATTTCAACCAAAGGAAAATGGTTGTATAGTCTATAATTCTACCCTAAATGTGTCTGAGAGTAAAGAGAGGATTAATAACAATTATATCAGGATAACTAAAGTAAACTATGACTGTCCCAACCAACTGGAAAATACGCTATAACTATACACTTAAAAAGTATTTTTTAAATTACTTTTAATCTACCCTCACATTTTTTAATGACATTGAAGTAATTGGGTCAGTTTTTCCTATACAAATGCCCCTTTTCTGGATTTGGCTGATTGTTTCCTGTTGGTATCATTTACTTTCTCCACCCCCTGTACTTCCAGTAGATTGTAAGTTAGATCTACACCAAGTTCTATATAGTTAGATCTATACCAAGTTCTATATAGTTAGATCTATACCAAGATTCAAGTTCTCTCTGTATGTAGCAGATGAGAAGAATTCTTCATAGGTGGTGCTATGTTCTTCACGTTGTAGCCAATAAAAAGCACATGATGTCTAAGCACCTCACTCTCAATGATAGTAACATTGATCAATGGTGACAGTTTGATCGTTTCATTGAAAATTTCCCCATTAACTTTCACCCAAAAGCCTATCATCTACTAATGACCATTGTCTGAATCATTCATTTCCATCAGAGATCACAAAATTATTATTTTTCTAATTTCATTATCCTTGCTGCATAAATTAGCTGGAGAGCATAGGCATTGAAAAATGTGTCTACTAAGGCTATTTAATTCCTCTGAAATATAGATTATAATGTAAAGGTAGGATAAATGCTTATTTCTTTTTTCAGTAATCAATTTTTAGAATAATAACTGGGTGCTCTGGCACATTCCAATGTGTTACAATGTTTTCTGTTTTTTTTTTTTTGTTTTATTTTACTATTACTATGAATTGTGACTTTTAAAATATATTTAAATATATTTAATCATTTATATATTAATATATTTTCTTTTATTTTACTATTTTTTAATAAATCATAGCTGTGTACATTAATGTGATCATGGGGCACTAGTTTCATAGGCCGTTTGACACATTTTCATTATACTGGTTAACATAGCCTTTAATGTAAATGTCTTAGCACAATAACTATATTAATATATTTTAAATAGCTTGCAGACATTACTCTTTTGATACATATCTCTATACATCCTTTTTATTATTTAAAACTTACAAATTATTTATGGTTATTTCTTGTTATAGCAGTAAAATCAAATGTTACTGTGTTAGCCAACCTAAAATTCTATTTTTATTTATTTATTTATTTATTTATGCAGAGTCTCAGTCTATTGCCCAGGTTAGAGCGCCATGGCATCAACATAGTTCATAGCAACCTCAAACACCTGTGTTTAAGCAAGCCTCCTGCCTCAGTTTCCCAAGTAAAGGGGACAACAGGTGTCCACCACAATGCCCAGCTACTTTTTCTATTTTTAGTAGAAACAGGGTCTCACTCTTGCATAGTCTGGTCTCAAACTCTTATGTTCAAGGGATTATCCTGCCTTAGTCTCCCAGAGTACTAAGATTATAGATGTGAGGCATCATGCCTTGCCTAAAATTCTGTTCTTAATAAGTCAGTTAATCAGCTTGTATTTATTGATATGACCGATATATTTAGCTTATCATCTATATTTATAGTTTTCTCTTGAAACGTTTTTATCGTGTTTTGTTGTAGTTTTTATTATTGTTCATTAAATTTATGTCTCTCTATTCTATAAGACCTGACAATAAGTTCATGAAACCATCTTTGAAAAAGTGCTATACACCTCGTTGCTGAATATCACTACGGTCACATTTGAACTGTGTCCCTTGGGAAGCTATGAACTGATGCCAGCAACCTCGTTCACCCTTCAAAGCAATTTTGGATATGTTTTTCTTGAATGATCATCAGAGCTGTTGTTGTATGACACCTGATAATTAAGTTCACTAACTTGCCACCATGCACTTACACTGACAGCACTGTACAGATAACTAGGTAAGGTTTGATACTTTGGAAAATCAGTGTCCCACAGCTGTGTTTGTGTTGATGTGCAGCATCTTGCTGAGTGACAATCATTATGGTTTTTGTGTGTTTTTGCTTGCCATACCACAACAGTCCTGATGGTCATTCTAGAAAAAGAGTTCCAAAATTGCTTTGAAGGGAGGACTAGGTGCTGGCATTGGAGCACAGCTTCCCAAGGAAAGCAGTCTAAAGGTGATCATAGAGAAATTCAGCAATGAAATACGTAGCACTTTTTCTATGATGAGTTCTCAAAATTAATTGTCAGACCTCTTATACTCTAATTTTGGTCCTACACTGTTTTGGAGGGTGACTATTCTTGTATTTATTCTACTTTATTTTTAAAATTTCTTTAATTTTTTAACTAGCAAGTTATACCATAGAATCTCTTATATTTTAAAGTCAATTTCTAAAATGTCTTTCTTTTACACTTTGCTGGTTCATGACTAATTTCTGTCTACTCTGTTTTCAAATTCTATTATTGTCTAATTACCTCACTTCAGGGCTGTTCTTTTACAGACTTATGTTGTTCTAATAAAATTTTGTTCATTTTCTTTAATTTTTTAGAATAAAATTTGACAGTATTGTTTTAATCTTTGTGGCTACATTTTTTGGGTGTGTTTTTATTATCTGTTGGAGCATTATTTGGTTTATTTACATATTGTCCTGCAATTTATTTATAGAGTTTAGATTATAAAGTTTTTTTCTGCGTTTAAATAAAGTTTTTTTTTTAAACTATTAGCACACTATTCCTACATCAGGAACAGAGAAAAATCAGAGTAGCTTTCCAGAAATTCTTGATTCAAAAGCTCTTTCCTCTATTGTTACCCTAAAGTATTTAGAAATACAGCTTCTCTTGATTTCCATTTCTGTCTTCAGAAGCTAAGCTTGATTCAGAAAGTTGTCCTGCCTCTACTTCTGAGAGATCCAAACTTTATGGCCTTCCACAATGGTGTGCTAAAAAAAAAATGTGTAGTGTATGGATATGGTACATGTTGAGGCCTTTCTCTTCTGGTCCTTCCCCCAGGGCTCTACTTTGGTTCACTTAGATTTTCTTCTCAATGATCTTCACTTTCTTCTCTAAGAAGTAAAAGGGAGCATTCACTGGATACGATGAGATTTTTGAGGGCTTAGGCTGCTTCCCCCTACATGAGGTTCTAAGAAAGTGCTGTGTTATTTCTTATAGCTTTTTCTCTTGTCTGCAGTTCAGAGTCTGTAAGAAATTCTGTTTCACTGGTTCTTTATTCCCCTCGTTTCCTGTGTTGAATGTTGGCTTTTCCTCCTATATTCTGATGTGTGCGGGGATTCTGGTCATGTAGTTTTCTTCATGAACTTTCATTCTTGCTAACCTAGTTGATTTGACTGGATTTTGTAAAAGGATTGATTTTTTTAAACATCACTACTGTCACATTCTTTAAAAAGAAAAGTATAATATTCTACAATTTGATGATGAGCTCAGGAAAAACTAACTTTGAAAGTGAAAATTCATAAATACATAATACGAAAGATTAGTTGTTTAATTCAATCAAAGTAATTCATTAGTGCCTTCAGAGGGGGAATGTAGGGGGACAGCTTTTATCAGGACTGGTATTTGTTTTCTATTCATTAAATACACCTTCTCTTAAAACAACAATGGCCCATATTTCTGAAGTAGCTAGTTTGATTTAGGAGTATAGTCTGCAATTATGAAACAGGATAAATATCATTGCCTGACCCTTGGCCTCATTAGCAAAAGAAAAAAAATGGACTAATTAACAAAGCTAAATAAAGAACAGCTTTAGAACATGGTGTTAATGGGGCCATGGTCACAGTTTCTACACAGGACCACTGATTTCCTTCTATCCTCTGACCACAGAATGTTCCCCAACACTCATAAAGGCCATAAAGAAGCCTAGGTAATGAGCAAAAACATAACAGCAAATCTATCACTTCTACTGCAAGCATGCCCAGTTATTGGTGAAGAATGTGATCTTCATCTGTAAGAAACAATGCAAGCTCAAAGGATGCTAGAAGATAAGGTGAAGTCAACTCCAAGGAGATTCACTCTGAGAAAGAATTAGGTACAAATAGTCTCTGTGGCAGCCCAAGCACAATTCCTCCTGTACCTTGTTCTTCAAAGCATCATGCCCCAAGCAGCACCAGTGACTTCACTAGGTGGTTGCCTGGAAAGGCAGAACCTCAAAACCCACTCTAAACCTACTGAACCAGAATCTGGATTTAGCAAATTCTCCTAGTTGATTTGTAGGAGAAGCTACACCCCCAAATTTGTAGCATTGACATTTACATCCATCATATTATCTCTAGAACTGTTAAATTGCTGTTAATAAAAGAAAAGAAATATCTTCTTGTAACAAAACAGTCAACTTAATGAGTGTGATAACATTTCATTAAAAATAATAAAATTAAAAACAGATGACTATTTCAAAATTTATTAGCTCTGTTTTCTCTTGCACTCCATACACACACTCCAACTGTGACCGGTACATCTACCTTCCCTTAGCTGTATCTTGAAGTCAAAGAATTTTTTAAATCTCAATTCTATGTTCTCCTAATACCACAGAACTTCAGAAAACAATTGTCAAATGGTTTAGCTTAATCCATTACATAATTCCTTTAAGTATCTAGATACAGTGAAGCCATTCCACTGATAACTATATTTTTTCTTAATATACATAGTTACCATATATACTCGAGTATAAGCTGAGTTTTTTTGGCACAAAATTTGTGCCAAAAAACCTGAACTCAGCACAAATTTTGTGCCGGAAATACTCGGCTTATACTCGAGTATATACAGTATTTAGTGAGTCAGTTGTATGATCTCCCTTATTGGTGAAGTTCCCATCCCTTCCCTATTTATTTTTATTTGTACTAATTTTCTTCCTTTTTTTTTTTTTTTTTTTGAGACAGAGTCTCACCCTGTCACCCTAAGTAAAGCGCCCTGGCATCACAGCTAACAACAACCCTAACTCTTGGGCTTAAGCTTTTCTCTTGCCTCAGCCTCACAAGTAGCTGGGATTACATGAACCCGCCACAATGCCCAGCTCTTTTTTTGGTTGCAGTTGTCATTGCTGTTTCAGCTGTCCAGGGTTGGGTTCAAACCCACCACCCCTGGTATATGGGGCTGGCGGCCTACCCACTGAGCTACAGGCATTGCCCTGTACAAATTTTCTTATTACAGATTATTTTAAAATGGCAATATTGTATCTCAAATATTTTATTTCCTGTCCAAAAGGAATATCTATTGCACCTTCAGAAATGATTTCCTAGTATACATTTTACTATTTGGGGGGGGGGGGAATCTCCTTATAAAGCAATATTAATAGCTCGTTTCCTTGGTACAGCATTGACATGGTGTCTGAAAACTACTCTCATTTGTCATCAGATTAGGTGATGATGTTCTAACACTCTTCTATGTGTTAGTTCACATGGTCACAGCAAGCTCACAAGACATCATTTGTGTCTTCTCTCCCATTGTTTAACAGGCATGTTTACCCTATGATTTGTACCCACAACAAAACTATATCCATCAATGCTGTCATTTAGCCCAGATCTCTGTCTAGAGCTCACTCCTGTTTTATTGTTTAAATATTTTTAATATTTTTACATATAACAATCAGCTACATGCTTTTCTGTTCTCTCCCTCTTTCTCTTTTTCCCCTTATCTCTCAATTTGTTTTTTAGTTTTTGTATGCTTTGTTTTTGGATAAGTATTTGCATGGTAGGGACTTCATCATTGGGTAGTAACTAGCTAGTTGAAAGGTGAGGAAAGGGATTTCATAAAAAGGGTTGCCAATGATCTTACTGTAAAATCATTTGGTCAATTCTCAGTTCTCATTTTAATCAGTCTATCAGCAGCATTTAAAAAATCTTGGCTTTATGACACCGTGTTTTGGGACTCTTCCCTTTCCCCTTGCAGTTTCTCCAGGGACCATAGCAAATTTCTCTTCAGTTCCCTTACCTTAACATTTTGGGGTACTCTAAGAACTTAGTCCTCTGAATGACTTCCTTATCTATATGCATTTACTTTTTAGGTGATCTTATCTAGCTGCATGCTTTAAATACCACCAACATGTAGAAGATTCTCGATATTGTATTTCAGGCCTCTTTATCCCTCCAACACTAAGCTCAAGTATTCAACTGCAAATTCTACCCCCCTCCCCACTTTTATATATGATAGCTGTCTCAAAATTAATACACCCAAAACCAATCCTTTTGTTTTGGCCCCTAAGCACACACACATACCTGCTCCTCTCCCAGTGCTCCCTATCTCAGTAAAGTGTTAAGTCCATGCTTCCAAAAATCTTGGAGACAACTCAACTCCTTCTGTTCTTAACCCAATCCATTAACAAATCCCATAGACTTACCTTTGAAGTATGTTAAGAAACCTCATCACTTCTCCCACTTAACAGCTGCCACTCTTTTGAAGCTGCCATCATTTCCTGCAGGGTCTATTACAAGAGCTTTCTAAAAGTTCTCCCTTCTTCTACCATGATTTCCTAAGTTCTAGTCTGAAGACATAAGATTTCCATTTTATAGCACAAGTCAGATCTTGTCATTCCTCTTTCCTATCTCACACAGAGTAAATTCAAAATTCTTACAATGGTCTCAAAGTCTTTCTCAAATAAAACCCTTGTACCCCTGCAATTTCATATCTTATTATCTTTCTACCTCCTTCAGTCCCAACTGTACCATAGCCTCCTTGCTGTTACTCAGATATGCCAATCATTCCCCATTTCCCCAGCCTCAGTACCTAAACATTTGCTGTTATCTCTGCCGATATGCTCTTGGCTTAGTACTTCACTATGTTCGGGTCTCTGAACAAATAGCATCTTTTTAGACAGAACTACTTTGACCAACCTTACTCCCTTACAATCCCTCTCCTCTCTCTATGATTTGCTTTTATTGTTAGCCTTTATAATTAGTGATATAATATGTGTCTATTTGTTTATTGTCTATCTTCTCAACAGAATGCAAGGACACAAGCTTCAGATATCTTGTTCAATTCTGCATCCCTGGTGCACAGAACAATTTTAGAATTGTAGGCATTCAACAAATATATGCATTAAAGAAAAACCTGAATAGATACTTGAGAACATATAAGCAAAGGTTCTTTCTAAGGGGTGTTATTAAAGTATGAGTTATGTGAATAGTGTACAAAGCTGGCTGTGACTAGTGGCATAAACCTGGTATGCATCCATGGAGCTTCTCTGAAAATTCAGTTTAGCAATGTTAGAATTGTATTTTTAAAATTTATAAATGACTATACAATCTTTGTTTTTGGTACTTTTTATGAGGTAAATCACATTTATTGATTTACGTATGTTAAACCATTCTTGCATCCCTGGGACGAAGCCAGATTTGTCATGGTGGATTATTATTTTGAGACACTGTTGAATTCAGTTTGCTAGTATTTTACTGAGACATTTTTGTATCTATATTCATAATAGATATTAATCCATAGTTTTCCTTTTTGTTGTGTCCTTTCCTGGCTTTGGTATCAAGGTGATGTTGGCTTTATAGAAAAAGTCAGGGAGGATTTCCTCCTTCTGAATGTTATAGGATAACATCTGCAGTATGAGTACCAGCTCTTATTTGTAGATCTGGTAAAATTTGGTGGTGAATCCATCTGGTCTAGGACTTTTCATGTTGGAAGATGGTTTTACACTGGTAGGTGACTACTGGGCTAATTCCAAAACAAAGACCATGTGATCATCACAATAAAAAGCATCCAACAAAATTCAGCACCTTTTCAAGATTAAAAGCCATAGATGACGATTCACAGTCAACATCATACTGAATGGGGAAAAATTAAAAGCACTCCCACTAAGATCTAGAATAAGACAGGCATTCCCACTGACACCACTCCTATTCAACATAGTGCTGGAAATCCTAGCTAGAGCAATCAGGCAAGAAAAAGAAATAATGGTATCCAAATCAGGGAAGAGGAGGTCAAACTATCACTTTTTGCTGACTATATGATTTTAAACTTAGGAAAACCCTAAAATTGCACTAAGATATTCCTGGAATTGATAAATAAATTCAGCAAAGTGTCGTTACAAAATTAGAGTACAAAAATCAGTAGAATTCCTATATACCAGTAACAGTAAAGCTGGGAGTCAAATCAAAGAACTCTGTACCAATCACAATAGTTACAAAGAAAATAAAATACCTAGAAATATACTAAACCAAGGAGGCAAAAGTTTTCTACAAGCAGAACTATCAAACATGGAAGAAAGAAGTTGCAGTTTAAAAAAAAAAAAAAAGAAAGAAAGAAAGAAAAGAAAAAACATATCACTCTCATGGATAGGTAGAACCAACATTGTTAAAATATTAAAATGTCCATACTACCTAGGGTGATTTACAGATCTGATGAAATCTCCATCAAAATGCTAACATCATATTTCACAAATCTAGAAAAAGTAGTTCTATGCTTCATTTGGAATAAAAAAAGAGTCAGAATGACAAAAGCAAAAGGAATAAATCTGGAGGCATCACATTTCTGGACTTTAAACTATACTTCAAGGCTGTAGTAACCAAAACAGCATAGTAGTGGACCAAAGGAACAGAATAGAAAAACTTGATATAAAACCCCCCACATACAGCCAAGTGAACTTTTGTCTGCTTTGTCAAAGATCACTTGGCTGTATGTGGGAGGTTTTATATCAAGAATTTCTATTCAATAAATAGAGCTGGGAAAATAGGAAAGCCACATGAAGAACAATGAAACAGGAACTATTTCTCTTACTGCTCACAAAAATGAATTCAAGATGGATAAAAGACTTAAATGTAAGGCATAGAACCATAGAATTTTAGAAGGAAATGTAGGAAAAACTCTTGTAGATGTGGACATAGGCAAAGAATTTATAAAAAGAAGACCCCCTACAGCAATCACAGCAATCACAAAAATAAGTAAATAGGCTCAGCGCCTATAGCTCAGTGAGTAGAGCACTGGCCACATACACCGAAGCTGGGGGGTTGAAGCCTGTCCCAGGCCTGCTAAACAAAAATGACAACTGCAACCCAAAAACAGCCAGGTGTTGTGGCAGGCACCTGTAGTCCCAGCTACTTGGGAGGCTGAGGCAAGAGAATTGCTTACACCCAAGAGTTTGAGGTTGCTGTGAGCTGTGACTCCACAACACTTCACTAAGGGCAACATAGTGAGACTCTGTCTCAAAAATAAAATTAATTAATTAATTAATAGGACTTGTTTTAATTAAAACAGTTCTGCACACCCAAGGAAATAATCAACAAAGCAAATAGACAACCTACAGAATGGAAGAAAATATTTTCAATGGAAGAAAATATTAGCCCAATAAAGGGCTTTAACTAGGATTTACAAAGAAATTAATCAAATTCACAAGAAAAAAAAATTAAACAATTCCATTAAAAAGTGAGCAAAAGACATGAACAGAAGCTTTTCAAAAGAAGATAGACAAATGGCCAATACATATATGAAAAAATGCCTAATGTCATTAATCATCAGGGAATTTCCAGTTTAAACCACAATAAAATATCACTTTACCCCAGTTAGAATGGCTCTTATTAAAAACAATTAATGTTGGCATGGGTGCAGAGAGAAAGAAATGCTTACACGTTGTTTGTGGGACTGCAAATTAGTACAGCCTCTATGAAAAATAATATGGAGATTCCTCAAAGAATAAAAATAGACCTACTTTTTGATCTAGTACTCTAACTACTAGGTGTTTACACAAAGGAAAATAAACCACTTTATCAAAAATATACCTGTACTTGAATGTTTAATTAAAGCCCAATTTACAATGACAAAAATGTGGAATAGCCCATGTACCCATCAATTCATGAATGGATTAACAAAAGGAGTATTATGTATACTACTGGGCCATGAAGGATGGGCCATGAAGGATGACTTAATTCTTCTTGCAACAATTTGTGTGAAACTACAGACCATTATCCTAAGTGAAGTATGTAAAGAATGAAAAAGCAGCCCTCACATATATTTACTATTCAATTGGAACTAACCAACAAGCACATATGTGCACAAGGGAAGTAGAACTCAATGGAAATCAAGGAGAGGGAGAAGAGAGGATGAGATGGGGGGAACCCACCTAACTGGTACAATGAACAATATCTGGGTGACAGGCACACTTTTAACCCTGACTTAAGCATTACAAAAACAATCCATGTAACCAAAAACATTTTTATCCCCATAATACTTTGAAATAAAAAAAAACTATGATTTGTAGAATTGAAATCAATAAAAACAAATTTTATAATACAACATAAAAATATTTAAAGTGCTAACATTTACAAAATGAACTTTCAAATCAATGACTTCCAAATATGGGTTACAACAGATTTAGAAACCATTGATTAGGCTGCTGTGCCTAAGCGAGCACCAGCCATCCCTTAATGAATCATTCATTTCATCTGCAGTGTCTGCCTCGTGTCTCTAACTAGGCCAGTGGACAGCAACATCTGGCATAGCAAGCAGGGTACGGCTGGACAGAACCTAGTTGACTGTCTATTGAATCTCAGTCTCCAACCTTCAGGGAGTCAGTGAGAGACTTTTGAACCCCAAAAGGAGGACAAAAACAGTGGAAAACTGGCAAGTGGTTGCGTGTGTTTGATCGGTCTAATCCCACAGGTAGCTTCCACAGGCATGGGTACTTAAAGATCAAGAGGAAGTAAAAGGAAAATTAGGGCAAGGAAACAGATAAAAGAAATCACTCATGAGGAAGAATCAGCAGAAAACTCCTGGCAACATGAAGAAGCAGTCCAGAGCAACCTCTCCAAGGGAACATGAGGTAGCTACTGCAGAAGATTCCACCTATAAAGAAATGTTAGGAATGACAGAAAGGAAATGTAGAATACACATGATGAAAACAATGAAGGAAATGATGGAAACAATGAAGGAAATGGCTAATAAAGTGGAAAATAACCAAAAGGAAATCCAAAAACAGAATCAAATAAGAGATGAACGATATGAAGAATATAGAAAGGATATA
>CAUYPK010138213.1:0-42264 GCA_963574355.1 Loris lydekkerianus
CCACACCTATGGTGCATCTTAGAATGGGTACAGGCGAAACATACTAAAGGCAGAATACAAATGTCTACATACAATAACTAAGAAAATGCCATGAAGGCTATGTTGAACAGTTTGATGAGAATATTTCAGATTGTATATGAAACCAGCACATTGTACTCCCTGATTGCACTAATGTACACATGAGTTAACAATAAAAAAAAAATAATCTAATCTCCTTACCATTGGTGGCAGGCAACACTTTCAAAGTATTCCTCCTAAGGAATGTCAATGCCCTGTAATCAATGTAATGAAAATGGTTACTTATATCCATGTCTCTGAAGAAGTTGTAACCTCCTATCAGAGAATGCTCTCTTAAACTCCAATCACCACCATGGTTTCTTGACCTCATACATAGCATACATGAGATGTATCACAAGCACTTTGTTACCAACAAATGAATACATAATGTGCATTAATTTTACTCTATAAGTTTGAATAGACTTGAGGCTACACCTATAATCTTCCCATACTTAGGCAGAGTTGCTGCTGTTGTCCGTGAACTTAAATATGCCTGTGTAGTGTATTAAATACCCTTCATCATGTGGGAATTTTCTCTTGCTTATTCCTTGGGGGATCTTATCTCAAGGATGAGTTACAATTCCCTTTTAGACCCGCCCAAAAAAAAGGTAGATAAAAGAGTGTCCACAAAAACTTCTTTTCTTTGTACTTTAGGTATGAACTTAATGGCCTCCAAGCTGGTTACAGACCATCTTCCTTCCAATGTACCTTTATGAACACCTGGGAGTCTGTATCAACATCTGTACATATATCAGATGTTGTATGTGCACATACAGTCACAGTGTATGTGACTCTGTGTGTCCCAGCATGTCTGTGCCTGCGCTCTGATGCAATGCCTGTTAAATTACAGTACCAAATCAGTGACTATTACTGTGACTTTAGGGCTAATTCTGGGAAATAAGATACAATCTCAATTTAATACAGGCGAGTAGAGATAACAGGAAGATAGAGATCCAGGGAGACAGTGAATTTCCTTGAGATCATTTTTAATTGTCCGGAGAGAATAGGTCATGCGAAAGCAATTTAGCCTTCAACCACTACAGGCACTATTTGGAAATGGTCTGCCATGCCCCTGTTTTCCTCTATTCTGTTTTTTTACCCTGCCAGTTCCAGCCAGAATGAATACTTATGTCTCAAGTGCTAAGTTCCAGAGAATAATGGTTTGGACAAAGAAAGCTTGTCAGGGCTTTCTCTGCATCCTTGTTCATGTATAAAGTCAGAGCCTCTCCTGTTGCTTCGCTTTCAAACCTGAAGGCATCAAAGGGGAAGACAGGTCATCTTTGTTTTAAACTCTCTTTTCCCCTGCTGTCAGCCGCTACTATTTCTCAGCTTTTTGAAAATTAATTCTTCAGAGAAGTCCCACTGTGAAGTTGCCCTGAAATGATTTATTTTAAAGCACTCTTGTTTAAAGTACCACCCAGGAAAGATTTTACCATTTTGGATATGAATATGTCTCACTCTTCAGGCAAAGGTATTGACCTGGGTAGGAAGGAGGGGAGGTGCTCAGGAAATGACTGGAGCAGCTGGAGGAAGAGGCACATCTTAGTTTGAGACCTGTGGATCCTATGAACTGGAAAAATCAAAAGGAACCCTTGAGGCCTGAACATCAATTATTCAACCAATGGCTAGTGACCTCCTAGGTCTAAAAGTCACCCCCACCCCCAAGCCAACCAATACTCCCTGAGACACATTTCACCAAACACTTAATAATTTTTCCATAATAGCCTTTAATACTAAAATGCATTAAATTTTTGAAGCAGAGAAAACACATTTAAGGGGGAAACAGAGAACCACCAGATAAAAGGAAACAATGTGGCAGATAACACCATTTAAAACACAACTGTAATAATTTAATAAAGCTGTTTTATCATAAAATAGACAGAGTGGTGATTCTTTTTTGTCTTTTTTCTTTTTACAATGATTCAATCACTGCGAAAATGTACATAACATACATATCAGCATATACAACAATTTCATCTTCATATAATCAGCAACAGAGACTGCTTAATGAGACATACTGTACTTGCATCCCTCTAAATTTCCACCCTGGTTTGACAGGTAAACAGTAATAGTGTCATCAGGCTCATTCCCCTCACTAGAGGAGCGAAGGCGTAAGCCTTTTGCAACTAATACCTTAGCATTCACATAACACAAGGAGGTATTTGTTGCTGAATTTCTAGCTTGAGCTAGTCTGGCTCTTGGTCATTAAAGTCTATATATCCTAGCCTCCCTCAGCTGAACGCCAGCCAGTGCCAGTAATAATGTACTTAACCAGTGCTGTAATGGTGTTAGCTGGTTTGTTTGCTAAGGTTGACAGCAACTTTCAGTTAGTAACAAGGTCATCTTTAATTGCCAACACAGCTGGAGCAACAGTCAGCATCATCAGTTTTCCCTAATGACCTACAATGCTTTCCAATCAAGATCAAGTGTTTGTGAGTTGTTCTCTACCAAGAGCGCCTTACAATATATATTTCAGACAAGGTGGTTGATTTTCTTTGTTTCACAAAAGCAATGTGTTTCTTATTTGAAATTAATTCACTTTTGCACAAGTGACCAACAGGCCAATTCCAGCCTCACAAGAAAACAAAGAGAGCTGCAACAACTTCATTTGGACAATGTGTTTTGCTCTGGAATATTTCATTATCAATATAAAGCCACCCAGTCCCAGCCCCACCCCCACACATCCCCTTTGAATATTACTTTGTTACATACTTAAACTAAAGAACAACATCTCAATACACTTCAGTGTCAGCAGATACAATTTAAATCATGAAATGACATCCTTAAATGTAATTTTACCAGGAAGGCAAACACTAGGACTGTATACAATGGACTTCTTAAGCTCATTATGCCAGTTTTTTCAAAGTCATTAAGGGTCTCATTACCCTGGGTAAAGAGCCAAGTGGACCAAACTTGTCAGAATGCTTTGGGGAACATTCAACATCAAAATGATCCCCATAAAGTAAATTGAATTCCAGCCAGCACCGTTATTATGTACAATAATTTTTCCACCCTGGATGCCCAAATCGAGCTATCCCCTTTATGCCTGCCTCTCCCCAAACTGCCCCTTTTTCTTTGCTGCTTCAAGTGGCCACTTCTGTTTTTCTTTTTAAGATTTCATAGGAAAAAGTCAACATAATTCCTTCCCGTCAGACAGTCAGTTGTATGCTGAAGTAACACTATCAGGATACTCTGGGTGGTTCCAATTTTCAGAGTTCTAAGTTATATTCCACTTTTAACGTTTTTAATTAGTGATCAGTGGATCACCAATGAACAAATTTGTTTAAATGGGCACCTTAGGTGCAATTAGCTCTATTGAGCAGGTTTACTATGGAGCAGTGATAATCAAAGTATAGTCCCTGGGTCAGTTGCATCAGTATCAGCCGGGGAATTTTAGACATGCAAAGACTCAGGCTCCACCCCAGACCAACTTAATCAAAAATTCTAAAAATGGGGCCTATCAATCTGTGCTTTAACAATCCTTCAACCTTTAGCAGGCATCTGATTTATATATATTTCTAGGCCCCACTCCCTGACTTTCAGATTCAATTGGTCAAGGAGGGGACAGAGAATTAGCATTTCTAACAAGATCCCAAGTGACAGTTGTCACAGCTGGTCCAGTGACTACACCACTGTGAGAACTACTGCTCTGAAGGAACTGCAGGATCCTTTGGGGTCTATTATTTGCCTCAGCAATAAGGTGGGCCATAATTTAGACTACTGGCTTTAAGATAATCAAAGCTATAATAACTTTCATTCTGAATGGGTTCATAGACTAGTCACTATAAGGAAAAGAGAATTCCTTCTCCCTATTACTTGTCATATAGTATATGCCCATATTTGGACAAAAACAATCAATCAATGCAAACTAAGCCCCTTATAGTGCATGAAATTTATCTGCTCAGAGGGTTGCCAAAAGCAGTTGTTAGTAAAGCATGTCCCACTTCACCAACTCCTCTTCGAAAGGGATATCAGTATAAATGTAATAGAACTCCCTAGGACGTAGGAACCAACATCTCTCCCTTGCTTAAGTGTGTAACATGTTTAGAGTGGTAAAAGGAAGAATATTTGGCCCTGTAGCCCTTGTAGGTTTTCATCAGACATGCCAAAAGGAGGGGGTAAAATAGGAGCCAAAGGGAAATTTTGGATCCTTGCACAGAATGCCTATTTGAAGGCACAGCCTGCCTACAAAACCAGCTTATAAAGCCCTCCTAGGATGCACTTGTGCTTCTGGGAGGACGCATAAATCAGACAATTGTAGGGAGAAAAAGATATTTTCTTAATGCAAGGAATTCTCTGAACATGCTCAGTGAGGTTTGGAAGCAAAAAAATCTCTGACTGCCCACTGAGAACAAAGTATTTGGATAGAAAAAAAGAATGGATCTATAGCTTGAAGCTGGATTCTGGAAAAAAAAAAAAATGAAGAAATGAAAACCCAAGAGAAAAGCAAAATGAATGCCACTGCTACTCTAACCATTTGAAACTTGACTGGTAAGAGGCATGGCAGCCAGTGGACTCTCTGGCTCAACAGCCACATGACATTTAATGTTCCCACTTTCCACTATCTTTTCAGCTCCCTCATCCCCACTAAGCATAGTAAGAAATACACCTGTAGAAAACTGTCAACTCTGACTTCAAAGTGACCCTGAGGTGATAGCTAACAAAATAATATCAGGATGGATTGGAGTGAGGAACAGTCTAAATTCTATAGGCAGCCATCATAACTTAAAGCAAAAAAAAAAAAAAATTTAATGTGTTAATCAAATAGTCACTTGCAAAGAGTAATAAATACCTAATTCAAAATCTGCTACCTGCTATCTGCTTTTCTCCCCTCTGAAATAAATCAGAGGGGAGAAAAGCATATTAGAGAAAATGAAATAAGGCAAAATAAAGATGTTACTGAATCATGAAGTGTGTGTCTGAAAATGTTATGGTAATTGATCCCTAATTGTGTCAGCTTCAGAGGGAAATTTTCAGCCACACCAATATTTTGCATGAGGTAGTATTCAGCACTGAATAAGAAAAAGATGGATTTGTAGCTTCACTATAGGCTCTTTTCAGAAATGTTCTCCCCTACCTAACCCCATCCCTACTGCCTTACCCACCCACACCCACACCCACCCTCAGAACCCTTCTCCCTCCCATAAAAGAAAATATTCCTAGTAGTGTATAAAGCTAAGAACTCAGGCAAAAATAACTAAGACATTTTTAAAATATGACTTATCTAACTAAACTTAAGAAAATAAATCCTCTTTTGCATTCTAGTTTTCTAACCTTCAAGCCTTCTCTCTGAGTACCCTTGAATTTGAAAAACAAAAATGAAATAAATGAGAAAACAACCATAAAACTTGTTTCTCTAGAAACAGCTCTTTTATAATGAAGGCAGAGCAAAGGTGACATATTTCTTTAGTTTTAAATAATAAGCTCTTAGGCTGCAAGAATACTATGTTGGCTAGTGAGTATTAGTAGACAGTGAATGGGGGGGAGTTAATGAGAGGAATTCTCTGAACAATGTGAAAACAAAAAAAGAATGTATGGTTTGTTAATTGTTAAAAAAAAAAAAAAGTGTATTCCTACCCTACAGCAAATAGAATTAGCTAAATCAAAATCATTTTTATTTTAATAGTTTCCTGTTCACATTTTTAATCAAAAAAGTATTAGTCATAAAAAGACGAGTTCAAGTTTCTGAGTGTCTCCATTTAGAAGGCACAGTAATTGGATTAGCAATGCTGTTACCTGTTACCTGTCTTTTCCAAAGTGTACACTTTGTACTACTTACTCTATCCCTATTTATAAGCCTAAGATACAGAACAATATGGAGTTCTCCATTCCAGCCCATGATGTGCTTTGCAGTCTAATTCTAATTCTGATAGGGAAACACTGAATCGGGGAGTGTGTGTCTGAAGGGATGCTAATTTAGAGCTCAAAATAGATTCAGTTGCTTTGAGTTTTAGATGATTGGAGACAGGGAATTTCTAAGCCTGGAAACTGATAACTTCAGGAGCAACTTTCCTGTTCTGAAAATTAGAAAAATAGATCTCATAAAACTTTCAACACTAAGTATTTCTGACAACTGCAAATTAGATAGCAGCATATCCAAAAATTACTTTCCGCAATGTTCTGTCATGGACCTGGGCAGAAGACTGAAAGGCAGGAAAAATACTCTGCAAGGTGGTGAGCAATCACTACATGGGTTAAAAAACATGAGTATCCTCCAAGTACTCAATCTATATGTGCGGTGTTGCTCATTCATTTGCCATCTCCGTTAGTTGCACTTTGTTTTTGTTTGTAGTTTTATTATTTTTTTAAGAAAAAACAATACCAACCTTTAAAAGCCTTTTGCCATCACCACACACATAGCAATTTGCAATATCAAATACAACAATAGCACAGCTAGCAAAAGGGTTCTTAAAGCAGGGGTGTCCACAGCAAAGTAGCGGCATTGGAAAGTACTCGAGCTTCAGAAACAACCTTTTGGGGGCTCGATTTCACATCACTGAATCAATGAATAGTACACAATAAATGACCGTTAACTTGTCTACACTACAAAAAACAGTGACAAGCTTGTTAAAGTTGTCCAGAGCTTTTTTCTTTTTTTTTTTTTTTTTTGCTTTTTGATTTTTTAATGTAATTCTCCACAAACAATGGTAATTTATATTATAATTTTGACATAGAAAAATATATAAATTCAAACACTTAATACATAATACTTTTCACAACTGAATTTTTGTCTCTGTTTCCCCAACATCAAGGCCCCATGAATAACTCATACCAAAGCTAATTTGCTCCAACTGAACACCCCTGCTGCCTGTTGAAACGAGAGGGATTGTCACAGAAATGATAGTCATTTATAAACAATACATTTAAGGAAAGCTCTGAAATACAGCCACTCAAGAACCAACCATTGGTGAGCAATTAAAAAGAGCAGCTCCTGCTTCTCTGCTAGTCAGCGTGGTTTCTTTCTCATTTCTTTCTCTTCTTCCCCCAGACTGATTTAGAGAACGATATCCTTCAGACGCTTCACGCCAGGGGACTCTTTGTCGCGACACTCCTTCAGAATGGGGTTGACCTCATGCATGACTTTCTCACTGTCAGCTCCACGGGGCTCAGCTTCAGAGGGACGAGAAGGGCCATTGTTGACATTGTTGACATACTGCTCCAGATCACGGGCCGGGGGAGCCAGGGCAACGGTGTAGGACACAGAAGGCTTGGTAGGCAGAGGGCTCTTGAGGTGGAGCGGGGAGGTGACAGGGCTAATAGCCTCACAGCCATTGCCAGCCTCCCGGATAGCGCTGTTGACCTTGGGGCTGCAGATGGTCACATCGACAGTCCTCTTGCCTTTCAGGATGGGCCTCTCCTCTGCCGGGTGGTCGCTAACATCTTTCCCAAAGGTTGCAAAAGTCCGTTTGGTGGGGCCGCAGTCGTCATACGCCTCAACATCAGCAGCAGTAGCTTCAATGGACAGCGCAATGATGTTTCTCACATGCTCAGGGGACTTGGAACGAGTGGGCATGGGATTCCGGGGCATCCAGCACCTGTCAGAGTGGCCAAGAATCCGGCATTCTTCCCTGCAATGAAATCCTTCATTCTGATCTGTTTGGGGGAAAAAAAATAGTTAATGTCATCAGGTTTTCCCAGGAATCACTGTTACTCCCCAGTGTTCTGGTTTCTTAGGTATCCACAGGCCCTTCTGGGAAATGGCACTTTTAGATAGTCCTCTATTGCCTTTTGGGACAAGTGGGAAGAATTGGATTTTTAAAAGGCTGTAGATCTCCCTCTATGTACTCATTTTTTTTTTTTTTTTTTTTTTTTTGTTCCCACTGCTGACAAAACAAAAAACCTAAAGGGAAACACATTATGATGAAAAAGTATATTTTTTAAAAAGTTTATCCTGGGTGTCATGGTGCTGAGAGTCAGCAATTTTATCAACAACTCCTGTTAAAAATAACTTGTGTTTGAAAGTGGATTCAGCAGAAGACAGACTGGAGGCAAGGCAGGGAATCCAACAGTCACTATATCTCAGAAGACTTGGACAGGTTTTTTAAGCAACAGCACTGCCAACCACCCTTCCACTTTACCCATCACTGATACACAGGGTTTAATTTAAGTTTAGATTGGTATCTTACTTTCTTTGAAAACCACCCACATCCCTTCTTTCTGACCACAAGTCCTATCAGCCAATCTTCTCACTATGCAATTTCCATGACTTGATTTCTCATCAGAAGAGATATACTGAGATTCTTTCCTTACAGCTGATTCATAAGCTTCAATTGCCCCTATGCACACATTGCTCATGTGCGAGGCATTATTAATTAGACCCAACTAGCCATAAGGGCAATATTTCTTAAAATAAAGAATTTTTCCTAGATTACTTTAATCATATCATAGAAGATCTCAGCAGTTAAAATTAATAATTATTGAGAGATGTGTCTTTCTCTTTTCAGGTAAGGGTTTATTTAAGTCTTCAATTTGGCTCTCAGAGGGTCCTTTACACAGGTTTCACCAGGGTTGACTTCTGCCTGTCCATTGGAAAACTGCTAATCTGAGTATCTGGTTTATAGCCCTAGTTTTCTAGATCCATTTATATTTATGTTACATTCTTACATGAGAATGACCTAATGAAATTTTTCATCACCTTGCATAGTGCTTCAAAATATGAGCAGTTTCACATTTACAGAAAACCTTGAGTCAGGATCTGAGGAGAGGGAAAGACCAGGATATTGCAAAGATGACCACACACACACACACACACACACACACACACACACACACACACACATACACGCATGGGAAAAAAGCTAAAATATATTCTGTGACCACATTTTTGCAAGGAGAGAAATCTGCAATTCAGGGTCTTGCCTGACATTAGTCTATAAATAACATACCTTCCTTGTACACTTGTACTTCTATTTGGGGGTGTGTTTTGTTTGCTTCTTGATTGTTTTTAGAGACTAAATGCCATAGCAAAGCAAGATACGTCTCTGCCTCATTCATAAAAGTTTCTTTGGTGAAGGAGCACAAGGGAGAGGGCTCAAGGAGTAATGGTTGGATTGGTTGTATACATCATCATTTGGAGAAAAGGAATTGGAAACAGTTAAATGTCACGTGTCTCTCATACAAGGTGAATCCAGATTTCAACACTATCCTAGGCATGGCCTTTGACTTCATTTAAGCTACTTAAAATCCAACTAAAAACCTCTTCAGTGTTCCTGGACACTATTTGCCAATTTATTTTTAAGATGAACATTTTCAGCACCCATTTGGTGCTGGGGAATGAAACACTAAGAATTGGAAAGTTAACACTCAAATTGCAGAGTTAGAAACAAATAACAAATGAGTGACATAATCAACAAGAAAAGGGCCTTCTACATAGACAGAGCAATAGTTCTGCAAGCTCCAGCACAGTTCCATATCAGTTTTCAAGGCCACCTCTACAAAATGAAGGGTTTGCCAAAGCCCTTTCTGTGCCCCTTTCCTACAAGCTCTCAATGCTGCCATTAGATACTCTGTTATCATTAAACATGCATATGTTACTGGGAGGCTGAAAATATGAAAGTAAGGGAAACATGTTAGGACATACCTGTGAAGCACTATGTATAGACTCAAACAGTATGAATGGAAGAGTTCATACACCTTTAATCTGTTTCTTCCAAATCTAGCACTTTCCCCCAAAGGTCCCAGAATCTCAGTAGTAGCGCAGAAATCATATCACTAAGGCTTCCCAATAATATATTTCTACCTCTCCATCTTCTCATAGCTTTCCGATTAATAGATCAAAAAATTAATGTGAGTGTTTGGGGGTAAAGAGTGAGGGAATCTCCTTACATACAGTAACAAGTGTGGGGAAAGTTTAATAGTTGATTTCCATTTCTACAAATCAGAGTGAGAAACCCTGGAATCCAGTAAAAAATGTCCAGAAGGTGGTTACAGCTCTGTCCTTTTTGTCTCTAATGTAAACCATAGAAGCATAGAGGACTTACCCTTTAAGCTTTAGATCCATAGCATGTGACCCACTATGAAGAGAAAATCCCAGGTGATCTTAAGACTGATATGATGCCCCACTTGCTCACACTTCTAAAGCAGAAGGATAATAAACTACAATCAAGTATCTCCTGCCCAATATGCTCAACACAAAGCTCTTACTGCTTTTAGGTTTTAGTATGAAGTGGCTGTCTTGACATTTTGAAATGTAGTTTTTTTCAATACCATTCAATAGAATGCCACCCATGTGTCACCCTGAATCCAAGCACAGGGCTCCTTCCTTATATTAGGCTTCCTTAAATCAACAGGATGAGGACACCTGGATTCCCTGCATACAGAGTGGGAGAGCAGAAACCCCTGAGACAGACACCTCCAAGATCTTATGAATATCAGAGCAGGGAACTCATTCTTCTCAGAGGTTTCTCTGTCTGCAAAGATAGTATTTGCCTTCAGCTTACCCACTGTTTAAATGAAAAAAATCACTGTCTGGGAAGAGGAAAAGGTAAACTAATTCAGCACCACAAGAATGCAATCAGGCTAAGCCTACGAACCAATCGCTCTAAGCCTCAGCCATATATGAGCTAGAATAATATGCAATTTTCTCAGATTAATTATGTAAACTTATTATATGCCCTTCTCTTACCTCATGCAAATGAAGATTTGAATCTAGGAGACTTGTTTACTCACAATTTTTCACCCCTAGCTTAGATGTAATACCTGTGTTTTCTTAAGTTCTTAACAAGGGCAGTGAGATGCTGTTTATTATTTTTGGTTTCAAACAACACTTCATGACATTTGTGTTGACAAAATTAAAATGAAATCTAACCTAGCTTTAAAATGTTTATAGCCATTTTATACATGAAAGAAAATATGGTTAATATAGACAGGCAGGAAGAACATCTCTGCCCAGCACAAGGTAACTTAGATTCATAAATGTACTGCAGGTGAATTACCTTTCAAAAATCGAAACTTCAGTTTACTAAAGAAATTAACTGTGTATTAAAGTGGGAAAGTCACAATATAAAAAGCCTCTTAAGAATATCAATGAAGACAGAGTAGATGTAAAAGAAAAATCAAATAGACTAATTCTGAAATTGTATAGAACTGGTAAAGATTGTGTGCTGGCTGTCACATAGTATACTGGCTGGGGATGGAGGTATGAAACTAGAGAGGAACCATTTTGTATTATCACAAATAAACTGTAAATATCCTGACTTGATCACTATGCCTTATACATGTAACAAAATTGCATATGTGCTCCACAAATTTGTACAACATAAAATAAAACAAAATAAAATAAAATAAAATAAAATAAAATAAAATAAAATAAAATAAAATAAAATTATTCTGTCTCCAGCTTAAACAGAGATAGGCTAAAAATTCACTAACTCCCTGCTAAGATTCCTCTTATGAACCTATTTGCGATTTGATACTTTGCCACATCTTTATCTGAACGTATTGACCTGAGAAAAAAGAAAAAGAAAAAAGAAACAAAAAATGAAAGCATTGACCTGAACCTAGGCAAAGTAAATTGTAAGATTATAAAATCCACTCATAGTTCTAGAAATTCATATACATTATCATGTACCCAGATGGACAAATGGAGGTATCTTTAATTCAAACATGAACATTATTAAAGTTGACTGATAAAGGTACAAATTGGTTTTTCTTGCTTCTAAAATCCATAGAATCTAAAAATACAACATAAAATGGAAAGCACATAATTTGGAAGAGGGATACAAAGAGGCTAGAGAATTCCTTAGTTCAAAACATACATGATTATTTTAGACCAAAAAATAAAAAATAAAAAATAAAAAAATACAGAAGAAAGAGGAATTTTCTTCAATCTCGAAAGTAATAAGTATTTGGGGGTCACAATTTATCATTAGGTACCTTGGTGAGACAATTCCAAAACCTCTGGAAAAAAAAAAAATTTAAATCTTAAAAGCATCAGTCTTGTAAGGGTGTGAGAGGCATAAGCAGTAACGATGACTAGGTCATGATGGATAAGGAAGTAATTCAAATAGAAAAAGATCAGAATATGTTATTTTGTGCAGATAATAGCAAAACTTTATGCAGCAATTACTACTCTCCTCAGGATGTGAAATTGCTATCCCTTCAGATGTGGGCAAACAATATGCCTCCATGCTAGAAAGAGCCTCCCATGGTCACAACCAAAGTAATAAAAGAAATGATGAAAACATTATCCCAGGCTTTGCTAAAACTTTCAAAGTCCTGGTAGAATAGAGGAACTGAGAGACTTTGTTGGGTTCGTATAGATGTCCAGTCACAATGGATGTGTTCAATAATGCTAGCAATTCTTAACTGTGATTCAGACTTTGAGTGTATTAACTCAAAGATCCTAATGATCACAGAAAAAATCAAACACTAAAATAGTTCAAGGTTACAGTTAAAAGAACAATGTATTTCCTCTTCAGAACTGATCTGCAATCAATGAGGCAGAAAGGAAAAGTTAGAGTTCCAGTTCCTGAGAGCTCAAGTAGTTGGATACTTCTAAGTGGCAGCAATAATACTACCTATAAGCAAGTGAAGTATAAATCAGAAAAGCTTCCTGGATTGTACTCTTATATCTACTTAGCTTAATCTGCATCACCCCATGAGCAAGAAAATCTATGACCAAAGCAGAATCAATTTTTGTGAGATATCATGGAAGGGATTATGGCAATAATTAGGAAGTTAAGTGCTAATAAAATTGGTCACATGTGCCTAACTAGGAAAACATAATTGTTGAAAAGTGCATCCCCCACTTGACTTACCTAACTTCTACTCACCTGAAGCACAGATAACTGATTGCCTGCCAAATATACTAATCTATTTCTATTAATTAAAAACAAAGCCCAACTTCTGTTAGAGGTGGTGATGTGCTCAGCTAAAATAAATCCCTGTATTTCTTAGCCTCCCTTATAGACAGAGGAGATCATATAACATAAGATTGGGACAATGTTATGAAAGCAGGATGTCAATAAAACTCCTTAAAAGTGGGGATCTGACTAACTGGAAGACCACTTTGCCCTTATTCCTTCCTGTTTTGACCTGTCTGGATTGGAACACGATAGCTGGAGATACAACATCCATCTCACTGCCATGAGATATCTACTACCAAGACCTAAGATGGAAGCCATGTGCCTGTAGATAGCAGAATAGAGAAATATAAAGACCTTAGGTTATTAAAGATATTATAAAGCTACCCCACCAGACTTGAACTTCCTTTAATAAGAAAAGTAATTTTCCATCTTATTTGAGCCACTAACTTATTTTCTTTAATAGGGGGAGGGAGGCTTTATTACTAGCAGTTAAACACAACTTTTTAGTGATACATCATCCCTGAAGTCTCACCTTAAATTTCACTTCCTCAGAGAGTCCTTCCCTTAGACCAGTGTTTTTCAACCTTTTTTATTGCACAGCACACTTGAACCTATAGTTAAACTTCTGTGGCGCATTTAAATTATGTTGTTCCAAAAAAAAAAGAGTAAAACTAGATATGGATATAGATATATATACACACATACTTTGAACTTCTTTCAAAAATAATTTAATTAATGATCTTGAAAAAATTTTGTAGCTCACCAGTATGCTGTGGTACACTGGTTGAAAATCACTGCCTTAGACTAAGTTAGGTCTCATGGCATCTCCCTTTTATAGTATTCATCACACTTGTAATTACAATTAACCCTAGAACAACAAAGACATCGGCCCATTTATGTGTGGATTTTGTAAATAAATATAGTCAGCCCCTTACATCAGTAACCACAGATACTGAGGGTACATCTTTTCATATTCACACTTACCTCCTGGTTCTGCAGGGTCAACTGCAGGACTTACAGGTTTTAATATCCATGAAAGTCTGGAAGCAATCCCCCATGGATACTGAGGGATTACTGTGCTTGTTTAATGTTTATATTCTTATCTTAGCTTTTAAGCTATAGATGAGTAAATATTGTATCTGTCTTATTTTCTCACCTACCTACTGAACTTAGCAAAGAGTCCAGCACAGAGTCAGTGGTCAATAACAGTTTAATTTAATTGAATGAAAAATGTACAGAAAGAACATAGAATCTTGGTCAATACCCCAGATACTGTGCCACTGATGCAATTCCTAAAGACGGAAATAACTATTTTATCCAGTGAAAACACTATAGAAACCTACAAAGTAAACTATGTAGCTTTGTCAAAGGCAGTAAAGTAAATGTAGAACTTGAGAAACATTAAAGTCAAGTGTTATTTTAGACTCTGAGTAGTTTCCTGAACTCTATACACAGACTTTAAAGAGATCTAGTATTCTTTGATGTCCAATCGAAAATACATTTGCCATGTGCCTACGAGTTTTCTGTTCTAACAATAGTTAATGGGGCCTAGACTGTGATAAACTAACAATACAATAAGCAGAAGAGTCTATTCTATGAGCTGTGTTGTTCAAACAGCAAGTATCAAATAAAATTGTTAATTCCTACAAAATACAAGCCCAAAATGGAACCTACGATGAGCCTTTTAGACCCACTGAAGATGCTGACTTTTTCTGGCAAAACTAATATTCCAAATATACCAGGGAATTACCAAAGTAAAGAATTATCCAGAAAAGAGTTCTCAACAGCATTTGAAGGCCTGCAGAGTCAAGAGAACAAATATCCATCTTACTTCTATAACTTAATAAAGTAAGCAAAGTAACAATGGAATCAATGAAAAAGGACAGGATAAAAGAATGAGGGAAAGAAAAAAGTAAAGAAAGAAGGAGAAAAGTAGGAAATACTACCTAGGGCTAGGCTTCAGACATTTCATTAGGTTTTGATGTGATTGACATCTTAAGAACTAGGCTTCTTTGGGGTATTTAGATACCATTTGGAAAATATCTGTTAAGCACCTAGCAAAAATTTAATAAGGGCTCAATGACAACATCCTAGAACTCTCCCAGCCTGTAATGCTGGGGATGAGTTTAGACTTACTTCATAAGGTAAAATTTTAGCAATAAAAGATAGGGCTCCATTCATAATACATTCAAGGGAATATCAGTGAAGGCTAATACATTTTTAGAGACTCATAAACCAATGACACTAAGCTATCCTGTAGTGTGACAAGAAGCACATCACAAATTACCCTACAAGTAGCTATTTATCTTTTTCTCACTCCCTTCTTTTCTTTCAACATTTTGGCTCCTCCCTAACACTTTCTTTCTGTTCTCCTGTTTCCTGGCCCCTTGCTCATTAGAAGTCCTTCTTTTAGCAGTATGGACTGACAGATAGAAGGCAGAAGGGATAAGAGTGGAAACATCTATGTGATATTATTTGACAGATGCCAAAGAAGTGCTATCCAAAAACCAGCCCTTGCAACATGGAGAAATTTTCCCACATTATTCATTCATCTGACTGGTTACATTCATAAAGTAATGCCTGTTAAAATAAGAAGATAACTACCAAGTTGGTATTATCATATTTTCTGTGGTTATATAGCAGTGCCTTAAATGATGGGGACTCAGGATGTGGGGGTTTTGATAGGGTGAGAAACACTAGAAATGTGTAGAGGTAGAGATGATTCAGGGAGGGTAAAGGGTGAGGATGGGGTGTGGGAACAAAGTTCCTGAAACTGGCAAGGGATGTTGCTAAATGATAGAAGATTGGCAAAGAAGAAAGCCCTGATTAGTATAGTTTGGAATTTTCAGAATGGCTGATTAAAAAGCAGGAATTCTAAGAAATTTAGTTTTATTTTGAGATACAGAAGGTGGCTGAAAAGACTGATGAGACTCAACCTTGTCCTGGACAATTTGACAGATAAGCATGGGTAATCAAGTGCCACCCAGTATTTAGCTCTGTGATGCCGAATGGTACACAGACCTCACCCCTCATTCACAGTCCATGCACCTGAAATTCACTTACTCCAAGTGCAAAAAGAAAATAGATTAAAAAGATGTCCCTTTCAGAATTCAAAGCAATTGAATTATCTTCAGTGGAATCTTTAGTGCTGAGCTGGTCGAAGAGACAAAGTTAAAACATATTGAAGTATAAGTGCTTGAGAGTTTAATATTTATGATAGATGAGAGTGTAGCGTGTACAGTCATACAATCCAAGTTGTAATTTGGGCAATCACAATAGTTCCTGGAGTTTTCATTTTTGTACTGGGGCTCAATTCAATTCAATCCATAAAGAAGAGATTTCAAGATGTGTATAAGTATAAATCATTTGTGCTGATGCATGGGGAGCAAGGAAATGAAGCAGAAGGCTGCCTGGAAAACTGAGACTAAGAAATAGGTGCTGACAGTGACTGAGATAAGCACAGATTGACTAGAGTGGAATCTTTGTATTTTGGCTTCTATGATGAAGAAAATTATCTGGCAAAATGGTAGATGTCACCTAGGTGCTAAGAAACCATTTGAAAAGGCATCTTTATAAGTAAATATGAAGTGACACAGAAGACCAGTGAACTATTCCCCCTAATAAGGAACACTGAGATACTATGACTCTGAGCAATGTGAGACTGTTTTTGAAAATTTCATTCTAAAATGCCCACAGAATTAAGTCCCTCAGCCTATATCAGTAGGACATAATAAAACCTAGTCGCTTCTCTGAAGAGTGCAAACAGGTTATTTAACTTTATGTAGATTAAAAACAGCCAGTAACATTTTACAGGTAGTTATGCTACTGGGAAAACAGAGCCTATAGATTACACGTACAACTAGCTCTGAAGCTAAAGTTAATTCCAACTTGGTTTTACTCTTTTCTGGAAAGCAAGAAAATTGCTAGCAGGTCACCAGGTTGTGAAAAAGCTACTTTTATCATGGTCATGATCTTCTGGGAGAACACATAGTAAGGATGGCATATGTAAGACTGACACAGAAAGTGAGAGGAGACAGAGTGTTGGTCAAGAGAAAAACCTTCCCTTTTAATGAAAATTTAATGTTGAATAGATAAAAAGGCACTCAACATCTGGTGTTCCCCTTAACAGGAACTGACATTTCCTTCAGTCAAGTCCCAAGACATTCAGTCTTGTAGAATAGGCAATGCTATACGTGAGTCAATGAAAAATGTCACAACTCTAACATCTAAATTTTTTAAAGGCCCTTGACTACCAAAATATTTGTGGGACTGAGTGAGAAAGCTAAAAAACAACATTAGTAATTCTCCAATCACTTCTCCCACATCTGAAAAACGAAGACTTCAGCAAACCAATCTTTGTCTCTTGTAATGATTCAAAGAGATAATGTGTGTTGTATCATCAGCTCAGTAGTGATTGCTAGAGATAGACACTGGAAACAAATAGGAATGTCATAATAATACCATCTATTAGTTAGCTAGGATGGACTATTTGCTACCAATAGAAGCCTGGTAGAAAAATCTAGCATTATCTTGATATTTCAATAAAACTTCAGCTATCATCTGGAAAACTGTAGTTGAGATTACACTGCTTCTGGGTACAGCAAACAACACAATAATTTTAAAAAATTCATTTCAAATATCTTCCTGGCAGCTAATACATTTTACAACAGTTTTAATCCTTCCTCATTGCAACAAAGAAAAGCTTAGTTCCAGACAAATTAAAAGTAAATTGGTTGTCTTAGGGGAATCTATTCAAATATTACTTTTCTAGGTTAGAAATCCTTTTTTTTTTTTTTTTTTTTTTAAACCAGAGAGAGAGAGTGAGAGAGAAAGAAAGTTTTGGGTGGGGGAGCGAGATGGGTTATAGAGATAAAGGGTAGGAAAGGACTAGAAGCCAGTACTATATATGAAAAAGAAAAGTTATAGCAACAGAGGAAACATGAGAGACAATCCAATGCATTAAATCTTTATTTGTAAAACCAGGTAGAAATCAACTTGAAATAAAATGCAAAGGTGTCATTGGGGTGTGCACCTAACATTTGTGCTGGAATTTATGAATAATAACTGTAAATAATGATTACCAAAATTGAAGAGATCAAACTCCACCTTCTCTGTTTACTTGTCGTCATCCATCTTTCATGGACAATGCTCAGTTTAATTCTTTTGTTGCTTTGTCCTTAAAATTTACTTAGAATTATTCTTTTCCCAGTTGTTCACTTTCATCATAGGAGAAAGCAAGCTGTATTTCATATTTTTTCAGGGTGTTGCCTCAAAAACAGTTACTCAAATTCAGAAGAGAGGCCAATTAATCTATTCTTTGAGGAAACTTCACAATTTGAAGGCACCTTATACTTGTTGCTTGTTCTTATTTGGGAAAAAAAATATCCATTATATCTTCAGCACATGGAGGTTCCAGCATGACTCCCTGGCCTCCAGCTTGCTCAACTCCTCTTTGGTACACAGAATGGCTCTTTCATCTGAAGTATCAGGGAAGTCTTGGAATCTATTTGGGTCATAGCTGTGGGGACGTTTTCTGAATTGACTCAAAACTTTGCATGTAAGAGTAGCGGAAGGCTCTCCAGTTGAGATGACCTGAGTTAAGACACTCTGCCACAGCTCTAGAAAAATCTTTGTAGGAGCTTTATTATGACCCCAAATTTCTCTCTCTCTCCCACCAACACCAGTCCTCATCATCCTTAATATTAATTGCCTTTCACAAATTAAAACAACAGAACAAATCAAAAGATCACTGAAAATAAGGCTGGTAAATTTAAATATCCTTTTCATCTGCAGATTATACATCTTTAAACCCTTGGAGTAACCTGTCTTCCCAAAACATTACATCTTCTAAAATCCAATTTTGTTTGCCTCCTGTTGGTTAAAATGCCAATACTTCATGACTGGGTCTGTGAAACATGGGGCAGACGGGGGGGCTAATGAAGAAATGCCATGCTGTGGCAGAGAAAGCCATGAGGAGTCTAGTTCTGTATATAGACAACAAGACAATATGGGGAGTAGAAAATATGACGTTTCATTCAAGCCTACATGATTTCCATTCTCTGAGATTTCAATTCGGTGGTTACAAGAGAGAGGGCACACACTTGTTTCTTACAAGATTACTCTAGCATAAAAATATTCTAAGAGTAAATGGAAATAATTAATTAAAGAAAAAGGCTTATTTGGCCCTATAGCTTTCTTATCCTCTTAATTCCAGTTTGCAATCTTTTTTTATTTGCTTTTGTCTAGTTAGTGAACAGCAAATAATCTGGATTGTTATTAAAACTACAGATAAAATAATCAGCTTTGACAAAATGCAAATGGCACCTAGCTGAAGAGCTAAGAATCATCATCTGCTCATATATTAAGACATGACACGACTTCTTTATCTACCCTAATGGTCCTGGATCAGTCAGTGGTGAGCATGGGGGCAGGTAGAGAAAGGTTGGAACAGAGAAATAAATGGGGCAGATGCAAAATTGTATTTTAAAACCTTCTGGCATTCACAGAGCTCTCTGGTGTTAATCTCTCAATCTCTCTCTCTCTCTCTCTCACACACACACACACACACACACACACATACACACAGGCTCTCACACACACACTCTCCCTCTCTCTCTCTGTCTCACACACACACACACACACACACACACACATACACACAGGCTCTCGCACACACACTCTCCCTCTCTCTCTCTGTCTCACACACACACACACACACACGCACACACACACACACACACAGAATCTGTACAGAATGCTGACATAGCTCCCTGGATAAGATGCTTATAGGACACTAAAAAACAAGGACATTGACGAATGGTTTTATTCTCCTGGGGAATCTTTGTCCCCCTTCTTCCAGAGTTTATGCAAACTGAAAAGTTTATATTTTTAACACCCCGTTGTCCGTTTTAATATGGGAGGTCAGCGATATTTCAACAAAGAAACCACTCATGAGTAATGATTTTACGGAGACAAGACTGGGGAAACGAACTGTTTGAAATGAGTCTAATTCCTTGTATGACAGCTAATAAAAAGAAACATCTGAACACAGTGCTTGAGAAGCATTTTTGTACTGTTCAACAGACTGAAAATAATACCCTTTTTTCTGGTCTGCATTACCATTAATAACAGCCTTCCCTTCTAGTCATGTGTGTTTACGGAGATAATGAAGATTAATACCAAGAGCTCTGTACCACCCAACTAGACACAGACTGTCCAGATTATTTTTTAGCACAATCCAACTTTAATTTTTAAAAAACTAATCATATTCTGTAAATGTTTTAGAAATTACTTGGAAACTGTGAAGAAGCCAGAAAATGTTCAAGGTAGCTCTCAGAAAGATTGTTTGGAAAGTAAAAAGTGATGCTCACATCTTACCTTTATTTAAGAAAGTTCCTGAACCCTCCTGAGAGGAAATCTTTCATCTGTTTTGTTTACTTTCTCCTGACCACACCCTGAAGACCGTCCAGGGCAGGGAAATTGTAGATTAATTATGCACTAGATAGAATAATCCATGAACTGCAGGTTTTCAGCTCCCCCAGTGTATTTAAGATGGAATTGCCTTTAAAGAATTTCAACATATTCACAGGCATTGAATAAAGGAAGGTTCCCCTGGAGTTGAATGAGCCTTTTATTCCAACTTATACATAATATGTGTGTTCATGAATTAATTCCTATTTTTCTTTTCAACTCCATTGTCTGCATTCCATAGTGTTCAACTCTGCCATGACCAAAATATCATTTCATCTTCCCATTTAATACAGATCTAGTATCTCTTCTTCAACTTTGTGGCCTTCCTTCATCACAGCAAATCTTTGTGCTTATAAATCTCCAAGGATGCTACAGGGAGGCAATCAGAGATAACAGCAGTGGCTAAGCCTCTGCCAGAAAATCCGCCAATATAGAAAAACCCTGTTCTCTGGGGGCATTTCCTCATTCCCACTAAAGAACCTTCACAGCAAGCCTAACATCTCAGTGGGGGCAGAAGGGTAGAGGGTCCTATTATTAGAAACAGCTGTGTCTGGAATTTCCTTAGCAGAATATGTTACCAGAAAGAAAAGAAAAACAGAAGAATCTTAATGTACAGCTACATAATCTACATACCCTATAAAAGAGACTACATTTCCCTGTTAAGAGAGTGAATGGTTAACATTTAATATAAAATAAAATTTCAAGTCTTACAATTCCTTCACAAACTCTAAAAATCTGCCATAAAATTTGTTCCTGTCCCCCCAAAACCAACAGGATATTCAATAAATCACTCAACTATTAGCTCAGTGGAAACTCACAGCCTAATGTTACACTGGTCTTCCCCTATTCTTCATGTCAAGATCATTGGGCCATCAGCCAAAATCTAAAGAAGCCTCATCTTGGTGAACTGGAATCTCTAGTGTCAGATACAGTCAGCCTGACTAATGGGAACCAAAGCTTGCCAAAATCTACAGCCTCCCTGTCTGTTACACCCATCAAATATGCTTAGAAGTCCCATGGCACAAGCCCAGCAGTCTAAAGATCCCAATCAACTATCAATAGCGTAAGTGTAAGTGATTGTAGATGAAGTACAAGCCAAATATGTTTCCTTTTTAGTTGCAGGAATTCCTGTACTAGTATGGAACCTATAATGTCCATACTTAATGATTCAGACAAGCATCCATGAGCTAAATTTTATGGGATGCTCTGCACGAGAGACAATTACAGCATTCAAAGCATAACATAGTCTCAAGTTCCAGGAGCACCACATGGGTAGTATTGACAGGACTTCCCCCTGCAGTTGAATATGATGGAAGATGGAGGGGGTTCCCATATGCCCTGTTGGTGCTCTTAGAAGCATGTTTCTGCCTCTTGAGGCTCCCACAACTAATGAACAAAGGAATGTATATGTAAACATCATAGCCTGGGACTCTCTAGTGAGCTTCTTATTTCCCTGACATCCCAATAGTGCATCAGTAGTAATTTATTGACTTTTACTCCTCTTTCTCTTCTTGAATACTTTCCATATGATTCAAATTCACTGCTGTATCAACCTACCTTTTCTTCTCAATCCAGAGCTTTCCATTCTTTAAAAGAATATTCTGTCTCAGAGACATTGTTTTGAAGTGCTGCTCAGAAAAGATAGTTTTTCAGTAGCCAGTTATATAAAAAATGGATATCATTGACTAAGTTATTCTTAAATACAGCAGCATCCCAGTGCCTTCAAAGGTAATGCTTTCTTTCCTTCCTTGATCAGGATCATGTCCCAACATTCACATCCAATAGGAAGCCAAACATCTTTGTGGTTAACTATCAATAACCCTCCCCCAACAATAACCTGGAAAATCTGAAGCAATAAACAAAAACTCCTATCTCACCAATAATCCTATACATTGGAATTCAAGAATGTGTATGCCCATCATCCTCTTTAGAGAGAACAATTACTAAATCTCAAACTCAACTGAGCAAAGCCAACTTTGTACATGATCACGGGTGGGGGTGAGGACATAGGAATTGGATGATCCATAATATTTGTATTTTTTATGAAGAATCACATTTTCTTCCTTAATTATAGTGTTCATATGTTAGAAGGCTTTAGCATTATTTAGCTACTCATTATTTAAACAAATCTCAAGAACAAAATTGAATCCAGATATCAGAGAAAATAAATCAGTCTTTTCCAACCAATACAATATTTCTCACCCTTTGTTTCCAGTGAGCACAGAAAAAAAATCAACTGGAATATGAATGTAGCCACAATATCAACAGATATTTTCTTGGATTTTTTTCTTGTCATACTCAATATTTTGAGCTTCCTTATTTGCCCACATTGGTCTTCCATTTCTTTCTTTCTTACTGTCATAACTGGAACATCTTTAAGGATAAGACTTTAGATTTTCCTAGCCCTTGCCTAGTTTTCATCCCCTACCGATAAGCTATAAAACAGTATAATTAACTTCAGCTGCCCCATCTTTACTTCTTACTCTAGGAGCTGAGCAAGCCGACCCCGCAGGGTGTGGACTGAAGTGGGTGGAAGAATGTCTGACTCCAGCCCAGCTATGCTACGCCTCTCCCAAATTGCAAGCCTCCCCCATTAAACAATACCTAAGTTCTGCAATCATGTTTACACAGCTGGAACTGTGCAAACCCTGAAAATCATGCAAAGCACAGACTGAGTAAGACTGCTCCCTGCTTCATTCTGAATTTAATCCTATTTATCTAAAGAAGAATAAGTGAATGCATTCAATTCCCAGGGTTGGGGTAACAGCTACTGGGAAAGAGAACAAATGTTCCCCTTCAGAACAGAACGTTTATTACCATGATTACAGCAGCCCACAGGTGTGAAGCTTTCTGTCTGCTAGTAAGAAAGTAGCAGCCAATAAAAGCTCAGTCCAAAAGGTAAAACAGTAATAACAGGAAACACAACCATCCACCTTAGAAAACAATTTGTTATACTGTGTATCACAATTTTTAAAAATCTACTTGTAGTGAAAATACTGGCACTGAATGAGGCAGGGTTTCTAGTCATTCTGGCCCTTGATAGTGTAGGTGAGTCCATGCTTCCCTTCACAAACCCCCTACCCTGAATGTCATATTCCTGCTCACCAACACCAAGGAGAGCCCTGTCTATAGCTCCATCAGCTCCTAAAGCAGGGAAAAGATAAGGTGTAATCTTGGTTCTAGGCATTTGGAAACCATTCCTATCGAGGACCTAAAGTCATAGAGACTAGTGAAGAAAGTTTTTAACACTGCTAACTTTTGGAGTACAGGAAAGCAAAGGCAATCCTTTATGCTGCTGTGGTGTCCAGAGACTTCATCTGCTCCTTGCCAAAGAGAAGCTTACTACCCTGAAGCACATCTGAAGCCAGTTAGCTTCTCTCTATAGAGTATAAATATGAAAAAGAGGGTGTGTAGCAAAAGGTCTCAACTGTGGGTTCTGGAGTGAGACTGCCTTATAGTTTCAGCACTAAGACTTAATAGCCCTATCATATGGAAGTTACTTAAAGTCACTCTCTGTACCTTGTTGTTGTTGTTGTTATTGTTCTTTCATCTGTAGGATAGAATTAATAGGACTAATAGCACGGACCTCCTGGGATTATTGGGATGATTAAAAGATAAAATGCAAGAAACTAACCTAAAGAGTGCCTGGCACAAAGGAAGAATTCAATACATGTTACATGTATAGTTACGCATCTCAGGCAGCCTTAACTCTCTAGAAAAGATGGAGTCTAGGCTATCTTTATTCTTACATCACGTCACCAACAACTGGGTGGGATAGGAAGGAAAATGCCATATTAAAGACATTCTATCAGACTGCATTGCTGATCCAAATGCCACTGTTAGTTATTCTTTTAGATTATCATTACATTAAGATACAAAGGGTATTTGGAAAAGGAGAACAGTTTGTTTAACAGGTCCCTTGAAATAATTAGGACCATGGGGAAATGGAACCAGGAAAGTAAGTTTTTATATGGCAAGTAGAAAACAAGCAAATAAAGGCTAGGGATGCAGGGCCCTGAGTAAAAGGAATAATGGTGACAGAAACTAAGAAAGCCTAAAAAGAGCATTGCATGTCCGTGCTCCCAAATGGAGGGGAAGGTGTGGCTGCATTGGACAGACAATTGTGCCAAGGGCTGACCTTTACATATACCTTCTGAGACTGTTCAGAAATGGTCTTTCCCTCTATGCCAGTGGTTCTCAACCTGTGGATCACGACCCCTTTGGGGGCAGAATGATCCTTTCAAAGGGGTCGCCTAAGACCATCCTACATATCAGATATTTACATTACGGTTCATAACAGTAGCAAAATTATAGTTATGAAGTAGCAGTGAAAATAATTTTATGATTGGGGGTCACCACAACATGAGGAACTGTATTAAAAGGTCATGGCATTAGGAAGGTTGAGAACCACTGCTCTATGCTTTCTTTTTTACTCATAGGCACAGAGCTGATTCTGACTTTTGGTTGCAGGAGATCTCATCATTTAAGACAAAATGCCTAATATGCTAAGTATAGGAATTAAATTGAATGAGTCACTTGAGGTGGGAAACAAAAACAGGCAGCACCACACACATTTGGAAAGGTACTACTAAGCCCACAATGCTTTGGGTTGATTAACAGGGAGCATAAAGTGAGACAGAAATTGGAATGTAGTGGAGAAGTTGGCTAGATATCTTGAATGTAAGAAAAATATGTGATAAAAGGAGATCCCGACAATTAACAATGAAAATGGAATCATAAAATTAGAGGTCAGCATGGCAGATGAAGTTAAAGCACCTGGGAAAAACAGCAATCACTTTCTGAAATACAGGTACATAAAACTAAAGTGGAAAGACAAACAGACGACAGGTCCTTTTAGAAATTGAAGTACAGAACCTGTGACAAATTATAGCCATTTAATTCAGGGACAAAATACACTGAGGATTTCTTTCTCTATTTCTCCATAAAAACCACATCAGGGACATGAGGCCAGGTTCTCCTCATAGATCAGCATCTTAAAAGGTCAAGCAGTAGAATCACAGGAGATAATGAGGCAATGGAACTATCAAAAATTGATAAATCCCCTACTTTATATGAATTAAGTCCTCAAAAGATTGAAAGGCACCAAAGGCAAATTGGAACAACTCTGGCCATGGGATTTGGTAGTTCCATCACACAGGAAATGGGCCAGTAGTCCTGAACTAATGGCCAACTAAGAAATCAAAGGAAAGAACTAATCATTCCGTTTTGGGAAAGGCAGAGGCAGCTGCCAAAGCATAAGAGGGGCAACAGCTGTGTTCTTCACTTAGGGGAAAGACCTAATTAAGTTGAAAATTGCAAACTATTCAGAAATGGATGATTCAGTAAGGGAGAAGAAAGGATGAGAGCATGAATTTGGTGTAAAAGGAAAAGCAGACCATTTCTACAAAAATAAACACATTTGATAGCAGAGTTAAGCTAAATATATGCAAATAAAAGCCAAAGAGGAAGAAGAAACTCAAAATGTTTAACACAAACTATCTTCACCAGTTTTTCTTCCTCATTTCCTTTGCCATGTTGGAAAGATTTCTACAACCCTAAGCCCCATGACTAAGATTTCTCACTCTGCCTCAGTCTTTAGAAATACAGGGGAAAATCCAGCCAAAATGCATTCCACTTCCCTGGTAATCTTCTCATACTAAATGAACAACAAAGAGTCATTGAGTTTTAGCAATAAGCCTCTATAAAGCATTCCAGTTGAAACTCTTCATGTATAGATCAAAAAACTGGGGCCCAAAGAGAGAAAATAGGTTGATTAGGATTACACATGGAGTTAGTAGCAGATCTAGGACTTGAATCCAGATGATTGAATCAGGGCTTTTGCCCCTCTTTACACAACCAAAAACCCAATAAAAAGAAAAAGACAATAGGAAACACCTAATTAACTATTAAGATGTCAACAGAGATCACAGGGTATTTTAACAATGTGAAAAATGTCTTTTAGATCATCTTTGAGAAATGATCATCGCCAAAATGCCCATACAGCTACTACAATGAACAAACCCATCTAGAATGATTCCTCAGAAAATGTGCAGTCCAGTAAGCCAAAAGAATACAGCTGACTGATAAAACTTTAGAAAACATCAGCCCAGATCAGAGGAAATGATGATGGAGACAGAAGCTAAACACTAGAATTTTACCAGGCATTTTTTATAAAGAAAATGTTTTAAAAACCAACATGAGCAAGAAACCAATAAGGTTAGAGGGAAAGTAACTTCAATAAGACTCAAGCTGTGATTCAATTGAAGTGTTGTGGTCAACAGAATTGCCAGGGACACAGGCCAACTCAAAGAGTAAAATCTAAGAAACAAAATGAAAGACCAATTGCTATACAGGTGCCAATGCTGTAGACAAACCCGGGAACTATCAAACATGCCCCAGAGCTTGTTAGACACACTCATTATTTCCTTCCATCTCATAGTAATGCTTCAAACTCCCTGATCTTTCCGGCTTCACAGCTATATTCTGCTACAGTCTCTCTAAGCAACAGTTCTTCCAAACTGGAGGAGGTAGGCCTTTCATAACAGGAATTAAAACTTTCTGCCAGTCCAGTAGCCTTTGAGATTTCAAATAGAAAAACAGAACAATGCCCTGGAGTCACATAATAGTATATCAAGGAGACACAAACTCTCTTCTGATCCTTGCACTGTCTTAGAGTAAATTATTTCACCTTCTGCATCTGTAAAATGGGGAGGGTGAAAACTATCCTGGAGATCAAACATTGCTAAACAGGCATCTGTTGTTTGGTAGTGCTTAGAGAAATGAATTGATCAACACTTGTTCATTGAGAATCTTTTCCATTCATAGTAGTGTGCTAAGAGCTGTGTGAGAAGATGGGAAAAGTAATAAAAAAGGCAATTTTGCCAAATAAAAAAAGCCATAAAAATTCTCACAAAGGAAGACTAAACCACTACAACCAGAAAAATTCAATGTCCTTGAAAGTATCTCTATTTCCTGTAAAAATTACAATGATGAATGAAAAGTTGTCCCTAGATGAAAAAGAAGATAGAATTAGGCTGAGTTGAAAAGGGAGAATGTTGGAGAATTAACTAAGTAAGAAGCATCAAAGGAAAAAGGACTTGTGGAAAGAGGGTAGGCAGAAGGGAAGGGAGAATCTATAGGGAAGTTAGCACTTTACAAGTGCCCCCACAAAGAAAGGATAAGAGATCTGGCTTGAAGTATTAGTTTAAAAACAGACCAACTGTGAGAAGTGTGACATGCTAGCCAAGGCAGAGTCATGGCCTTAAACTTTGTTGAAGGAAAATGGAGACATTTATTAACTAAGACTAGATACCTTATTTAGGAAAGGAGGGAATGACCAGACAATTAAGTCCATTGCACTCTTAAGACTTACTTGGTCTCCAATATTAGAGTTAAAAACCCTTTCCTTAGCAGAACTTCATTTATTCTTAGTTTTTAACTATATACTTTTTCTGAGATAAAGTGACCTGCTACTTCAGTTTGATTTTCACCCCATGCTTCATGACATCGCCATTAAGCAACTTCTAAGAAAGGAATGCCCCATTGGGAGGAAGTTAAGATGAAAGAGTAATCAACCCCTCAAAACAGCTCACCACACCATCTGTTAACTTGAATACAGCACTCATTACAAACCCATTGGCAAATGGCTATGTCCTCAGGAATCTGAAAAGGTTGTGCCCAGAACCCAAAATCTGAATAAAAGAAACTTAGATGTTGAACAATTCTCAACTTTCTCATTTAACATTTTTTTTAAGAAAGCAAATCAACATGATACAAACTGTGTACCTAGATGTTAAAGAATACCAAGCAAAGGAAAGATCAGAGCAAACTGTTAGTCCAAAAAAGCTACTTATACAACTTAAATTCTGCCCACTATCTTAAAGTGAGAAAGAGACATGGATAAGTGAAGAAGAGGGAGAGGAAACCAAGGAGAATATTTCATCAGCATAATCTAACCACCACCATTTTAGAGTGTCTACTGTACTAAGTGTTCTACATGCACTATCTAATTTAATCCTTTCAATCACCCTAACAAGGCAAGTACTATGAGTATCCCTCATTCTAGAGATAAGAAATCCAAGACTGGACTGGGCAAGTAACTTGTTTATAGAAACACAGCTATTAATTAGTGGAATATTGTGAAGACCTAAAGCCCCTAATTCTCAGGTCAGTGTTCTTTCTGCTTAACTAAATGACACTGAAAGGAAAGTGCTCAAGTCAACAGGCCAAGGAGGAGAAGGGCACAGAAAAAAATACTAGCTATCTGATTTACAATTGTATTGCACTAATACAAAGTATTACATACATATAAATGTCACTTTTGTAATTGATCCTATCAATATTATTGCAGCATTGCTCATCATCCCACAAATAAACATATGAATTGAGATTTCGAGAGGTTAGTGACTTATCCAAGACTCTATGATGAATAATAGAGTGAAAACTATAATTCTCAGCTCACACTGGTCCATGTGGCATTAAATTATTTTAGGGACTATAAATAATTTATGTTTTTGCATGTGTTTAGATTTTTGAAAAGATAAAAATTAGGCACTTCCAGTTATATCAATCATGGAATATTATGTTCAAGCTGTAAAAAAATGTTTATTTTCACAACAAATCTCCCTTCTTCAAAAACATGGTACTTGTCCGATGTGATATAATTTCTTTTTGCATATCCCTAATTCCACACAGTTCTCTGTGTATACATGTCTTCCTCCTTTTTCATTTGAATGCTGACAAATGCAAACATGTGATAAGGTGCCTTAAAAACCAAAACATTTTATGTCACAAAACTTCAGCTTGCCAACTAGATTCAACACCCTACAACCAACAAAGGTGAGCCATCTAACTTACATTAATATAAAACAAACAGCTCTAAACAAGACAGGAGTAAAATGCTTTTTCATTTATCAACTGTGTATCTGAATGGCTCTATTATGGAATTTTTATAGAGAGAGGATTTTATAAGGGGCTTTGGTTGAGACTTTTTTCTATCATTAACAAATTCACTTTTTCTACTACAAAATAAGGCCAAAATCCAAAGGCACATAAATTCCCATTTGTCAGATGACACTGTCCCCATGGACCTGCTGTGAGCTCATTCATATGACAAGGAGATGTAACCTTTGTGGTAGAAGCTGAGCATTTTTCAGTCCATTGTTAAAAAAAATAATAATAAATAAAGAATAGAAGGGATCCTTTGCAGCGTGACTTTTTGAGAGAAAAACTAGAAATGTAAAATGTATTTTCTCATTTATTTTTTGACGAAAGTCTGGCCATGAGGTGGGAACAATAAAAAAGGAATCAAAATGATGTCTACCACCCATTAGCCATTTATGAGCACTGAGGCAAGAAAGACAAAGCAGGGAAGAGTGACAGGGACCCTGGGGTTGGGATATGCAGTTTTTGACATAGGAAAGGCAAAGCAGAGTCAATGCTATCAGAAAGAACCAGAGCTTTGCTTACCTCATCACAAGTGCTCAGAAATATAAGTGTATATGCACTTGCAATGTAGATGAACACAGACCTCTCTCCAAACCTTTGGTGGATATCCTATAATTTCTCAAACCAGACTTGGAGCTTCTTAAGAAAAACAATTTGATGGTGAAGGCAGCTTTCCAGCATCCAAACATTTAAAAGTGAGTAAATCAAATGACAGTTATTCCCATGTTACTTTGGACATTGGTAGCTCTGGCAAACTCATAAGGTTGTCACCTCTTGGCACCATTTTCTACGCATTTCTCCCCACTGAGACTCTTACTATTCTAGAAAACCTCCTTCCCTCAGCCCCAGTTTCTAAACTTGAAAATAATCTAATAGCATTCATTTATAATTTCATATGAATGTGAATAAATGCATTTTCTCTCACACATGGGATGCTTGATTTTTAAACTATAACTGCAAAATGAAATGCTTCACCCTCTCTTAAAGGGGTCATACACAGCAACAAGTGAATGAAAAGCTTTACACAGTGAGTTCCCTGAAATCCTACAAAGCATTATTTCATTGACTCAATCTCCACAATAATAGTAGCACTTGCTATGTTTTGAGCACTTACTGAGCCAGGTAAAATACTAAGTGTTTTACCTGGATCATCTCACAATGATCCTGATTGGTAATATCTATTATTACTCCCATTTTGCAGATGAGAAAATTAATGGTTAAAAATATTAGTAACTTGACTAAGGTCAACAGATAAGTGTGGAACTTAGATTTGTCTCATTCCAAAGTCTATACTCTTAGCTGCTATGATATTCTGCCTGCCTTTTGGTTTACAGGTAGCCTAATATTATCAACCTTGAAGATAATGGAGTAGGGTAGAAGTAGTTGAACTGGCTCATATTAAATTGGAGCCTAAAATGATGGGCCACTACCTATCTGTAAGATACAACCAGAATTAGAATTCTCAGGCTTACCTATGAAGACCAGCTAGATAGTATATATTAAAGGACGTCTAGATTACACCACTCTTGTCCACAGTTGACCACCTCCCTACATTATCCACCTCCTTATGTTGACCTAATTTTCATAGATTGGACACATACCACATGTACATGTATGTCAGTACAACAGGCCTAGTTCCTTATGTTTGCTTCCTTTCTGCAGGATGATGAGCTAAAGGAATGAACTGTGTACTCTTGGGAGAGGGCACTTTCTTCCAAGTTGAAGTGCTGTTTAGCTCCGCATGTTAACCAGTTAGTCACAGTCCCTTAGGTAATCAATTCACAGAGGTTCTACTCCATTTGTATTTTCTTTCATTTTTCTCTAATCACCTCATTCTAAATTTCTAAATCTTTCTCAATCAGTAAAGGTTCTGACTTTTATCCTCAGTATTAATAGCTGTCATTTATCTGCTGGCTTTTTGAAATTCTATGCTCGTCTCTTCCTCTCAGGGTTTCTGTAAGGGAAATGATACACTATAACATGAACTTCCTATCACAGTTATTTAGGGGACTTTTTAGGACTTTAAACATTATACATTGATGACAATGGAAACTTAAGATACCAAAGATGACTCCAGGTAATACTGCAAGTAGAATATTAGGTTCTGTGCCTATACTTCTGGTATAGGTATTTTAATCTCTAAAGAATCCTAGATGATTAATATTAGGCGTCTGGAAGAAGTACCCCCTTTGATAAATCAAATAAAACAATGTCTAGCTTTACAAATCTCACTTATTCAATTCCTCACCTAGAGATTCTGTCCCCCAGGATCATGTAATTCATTTATTCTAGGTAATTTTTATTTAGAACAAAAGAGAAATGAGGCACTAAAAAAGTGCTGCAGATAGATAAATGAAAGCACAAGATGAACACATGGGTCCAACATTTTTGGAACACTTATCTCAAAATGCTCTTTGTCCAATGATACAATTATCTACAAGTGTACAGAATATCAAAGAGGGAGTGGGGTGGAGGACTAGAGCAACAAATCATGCTGTTCCCCCTTCATCATGCAAATGTAATGGTTTGAGTGTTCTTTGATAACCTATCATTTTGAGCTAAACAGCACTTCAACTTGGAAGACAGTTTCCTCTCCCAGGAGTACACGGTTCATTCCTTAGCTCATCATCCTGCAGAAAGGAAGCAAAACACACCTTTAACCACCTCCGGCAATCAAGAGGAATTCAGTCCAAAGCAGAAGGCAGACAGGCTGCCTGACAGACAGGGCTGCAGCCTGGGAAGGGGCATCTTCAGACCAGCAACACATAACAGTGGTGGAAACATCTGCCACCCACTTCGGTACCAACACAATCTGGAAAGCATTATAAATTACACCAACTACAGAAGCAACTTTTTCTGGCATTTTAATTACAAGAATATTACAGATTAATCATCCAAACTTTACTTAAATGGCAAGTCAGTCATTTTCCTTCATGAGGGGAAAGCCCATACCAAGGGGAGCCTTAAAGTGGATTGTGTTTCTTCAAAAATTGTATGTTAAATTAAAGATGCAGAGCAGATAGTTTAATGGGTCTCTAATTAGCGTCACAAAGGAAACACCAAAAGGTTAATAAGAGATGGTTAGTTTGGAATGGTGGTTTCCTGGTGCCAGCTCCAGCGGCTTAGTCTGTTTGCAAACTCGTTAGCTGCATAGATTGATCATCAGCTGAATTCAGGAAGTGCTCACTTGCTGTGTGAGCAGAAGGCTAGTGTGATTCAATACACCTACCCTCCAGCTAACTAGGGCCCAAAAGTAAGGTAATGTTTTCCACAGTGAAGAAGAGAAGATGTGTGTTTTATTTTCTTTGTTTGTTTGCTTGCTTTCAATTTCAGTTGACATCAATTATAAATCTGAAAGTCTTTGGTGAAAGCTCAGAGAGGCATAATGAGAACTTAGAAGTTGACAGTTGGCACAAACAAAGGTCTGGCTCTAGGTCATTAAAATCCACATTGTGTACAGAAACTGTATTTCTGAATTCTCATTTTGCCACACTAAGAAAAATCACTCAATGTAAGAAAACTGAAACTTCATAAAGTACTCTCAGATCATCAGTAAAATTCTAAAATATACAGTTTGATGGGCATCGAGTCAAGCAAAAGAGTTTTCACTTCAGACTTCACTCTGGACTTTACCATTAATTTGTGTTCTGTGATTAATAGAATCTTTAAACCATGGGTGCATCAATTTTTCTTAAAAAAAACGAAACAGATACTTATATGCAGCATGTCTCTGGAATATAAGCGCTCCTTGAATTAAAAGGACGAAATTTTCCGGCTAATGAAGGTGATAATAGTTTCCAAGTTTAAAATAGTTCATGTTTGCATATGAATGACAGTTCAGCTTCTACATTTGACTTGCTCTGGTTTATCAAAAGTGTGCAACCTGACTCTTACAAGCTTGAGGCATTTTTTTTTCAATAAGCTGATTTTTAAATTAAATTAAAATCAAAACCATTCTTTTGGTTCACCTCCCAGATTAGAGCAACTGACAGCCTCATTAATGATTAAAAACAGCAGGTGGTGATGCCTTGGAACAGTTTGACCAGTCTAAATATCTTGGAACCTACATCATTCTTCTTTTCCCTCCCTTCCATGTATTAAAAGGGGGAAAAAATCTATTGTTCACACAGGTTGGAGTATCCATACAAGCTGAAAGAGCAGTAAGAAAAAATTTTCAAATATCTACTATTACCCATGCTAAAGGATAGAAAGTGAGAGACTATATGAGCTTAGAGCTAGATAAAGTGGAAACTCAGAAATTAAAAAATTTATCTCTGGAATTAGATTTCTATTTGCAAACACATGAGTGGCAAGTTGCCTTTCTGCAGTCAACTAAGACTACCTAGTTTCTCCAATTAGAAAAACCAATTTCTACTTAAAAGCAAACAGTATAAATTATACTTTTATTCAAAACAGATTATTGTTGCATTTCTGTATAACTTAGAGCAGGCATCCTCAAACTGCATCCCACGGGCCACATGAAGCAGTGTGAATTGTATTTGTTCCCGTTTTGTTTTTTTACTTCAAAATAAGATATGTGCAGTGTGCATAGGAATTTGTTCATAGTTTGTTTTGTTTTGTTTTGTTTTGTTTTGTTTTGTTTTGTTTTGTTTACTATAGTCCAGCCCTCCAACGGTCTGAGGGACAGTGAATTGGCCCCTTGTTTAAAAAGTTTGAGGACGCCTTACTTAGAGTCTAGAAAGACCCTATGGCTTAGCTGACTGTGGCAGGGAAGATAAACCTCCTTTTAGAGTTCTAACTTCAGCCTGATTTAAAATCTTTCCATTAGACTGAGGGAGGAACCTAAAGAGTCTCATTTTCTCTCAAAGTAAATATTACTATGGTTAAAAAGTATTCAGCTAACAATAAGATAGGGCTGCCTAATATTTCATTTTTTAATTTTTTTTATTAAAAAAGTTTTTTGAGACAGGGTCTTGCCCTGTCACCCAAACTACAGTGCAGTAGCATCATCGTAGCTCACTGCAACCTTCAACTCCTGTGCTGAAGGGATCCTCCTGCCTCAGCCTCTCAAGTAGTTGGGACTGCAGGCACATACCACCATAGACAGCTATTATTCCGTCCTTCCTTCCCTCCTTCCCTTCTTTCTTTCTTTCTTTCTTTCTTTCTTTCTTTCTTTCTTTCTTTCTTTCTTTCTTTCTTTTCTGATGGTTCTAAAAGGCCAGCTCAAACCTTTTCTAATCTGGTGATTGGTGATTTTTTTTGAAGTTTTATTGAGGATAAGTCTTATAAGGAAGAGAAATTGAAGACTTTCTCATCAAAAATCTACATTTGAAAGTGGATGTATCAATTAAGCATTCTCTGACCCAAAGTGTACAGGTAAGGAGCCATCTGGTAAAGAGAGAGGTCAAAAGTACCTGGGGCAAGGGGCAACTCCTGACCTTGGATGACAAAAAGCATCTACAGTAAGAGTAGAAAGCCATCTCACAAGTATTTTGTCCACGCATTAAAAAATGACACATGATTTTGGTATTCTTCCAATTGCTTTTAAAATTATGAATAGACTTAATTCCCCATATTTATTTCATAATAAAGATGTTAATGGGAAAATAAACAGAAAAGATACTCTATAAATATTTCAAAACCATGTTCAGATGAATCTGTTTTCCCATCCTGATGGAGCCTACATCCCTTAACCATTTGGTGACAGGACAGAAATAATGACAAATTGAAAGAAAGACCCAAAGAAGATAATGATCTTGATATTCCAATGGACTTTTTGAGTACATGAAGCAGTTCATATGATCTACCACCATAAAATAACTTGATTTGCTATTCATCTGTTGTCCTATCAGCAGTGTCACTTCTTATGGCCTACAGAAATCACCTCTTCATGAAGCAACTGGAAAACATTCACCTAGAAAACACAGAATAATTTTATCTAGCTTATTATGACTTCCACTGTTCCTCCAAAGGGATCCCATTACACCAAAGTAATGCATTTTGCTTTTCAGCTCAAATAATCTTAATTAATTTCTTCACTGATCCCACATAGTCTATCCATACTGGACCATTTGTGTTATTGGGCCATAAACTTCTAGAGAATGAAATTCTTAATTGTCCAGTGTACTCCCTTTATATAGCCTCCATTCGCCAATGCTTTTCAAGTGCTGAGAAATATGGAAATTCTTAGTCGACTACTCAAGAAAACCCCTGGCATTTATTCTTTTGATGAGTAAATCACCACAGGTAATTATTATTAATAATGAATTTTAAAATTATCTTCAGTATGAGAAAACTGAAAGTTCCAAGAAGATCAGGAAAACATGTATATATAGCATTTCTTTTTGAAAACATATGAACAGTTATTATTATTTTTATGTCCTGCATGAAGAAATCTATAGTAAACTGTCCTTAAATAATGATCTGACCAAAGAGCCCAGGCCAAATAATGCTAGCAAACAACTTCTAATGGGCATAGATGTTTTCATTAGTTAAGCACTTTTTATTCTAGAGACCATTTTGCCAATAAGATATAAATAATGCTTTGAAAGCGATCCAATTATCAGTTGCAGAAATGTAGTTGAAATAAACAAAAGCTCCATATGTCACCTCTCTTTCTACCTGCCCAAATGCTGAGACTGAGAATGAATAATATTTCCGGGCATTACAGGAAAAGGGGGAACTACACATTGAGTACCACTGAGTACCTATAAGCCAGCAAGGTAACTGGGGATATGAGATTAAACCTACCATCCCATGCTGACATTAACCAAAGATAAAAGGAAATTCAACCTCAGAGCAAATAGTTATTTTTTTAATGTTTACCAGTGTGATATTGTTAAAATCAGAATATCAAGCAAGAATCTTTCACAGTTTTCTCACTGAAAATGAGAACTTTATTATAAGTCTTTTCATATTTTTTTTTGCATTATTGGAACAATATTAACAAGGTTTTTAGTAGTCCTAAGCCCTATTCTTATTATTTTTTTAAATTAGAACTATTTATTTCATCATTGACCTTGGTCTTCTCAGTAAACCTCAGATAAGCAAAAGTAAAATGATAACTTTTACAGCCAGTAACAGCAGTAGTTGACATATTCAATTCCCAGAGCCAGACACAAACTGGGCACTCAAAATTACTGTTAAGTAAATGAATTATATATGTGTGTTTGTGTGTGTGCATGGGTTGTTCCTCCCAGGTATTAGAATACTGTATACCTGAGACAACACGAAAGCAGCTGGAAGTCCCATATATAGAAACACTGTATACACATTCCAGATCAAGTAATTAAACATTTCACCGGGTATAATTGCAAGAGGATGCAGGCATTTAAAAAAAAATACCGTATGAGCAAAACTTTGGAAGAAATAACCACATGAATTGCAGAACAGTATATCTAGCCTCAAAGATGCTAATTCAGGTTCAGGGGGAATCTAATCAACCTGTTTGTTCAAGTAAAGATAAAACTTTTTGACAGCAAATGCTATTCTGATAAAATGGAATTTTCAATTACTCTATGAACATCTGGTCCATGATACCATTTCTGGGGCCCAGCAGCATACTGCTTTGCAATGACACAAAATAGTGTCCATTGAGAACTCCCTATGTTGTCAAGAGACTAATTGAAATGAGTGCAAATTACGTGAGGTGAGAGATGAGTCAGGGAGATAGGTAAGAAGATAAAGAGATGTTCAGTAACTGAATCATAATTTCATTAAAAGGCCAGAGGAAATAAAATTACGCATTGTTGTTAGAGTACTGAAAGTGTAAACATCTTGACACACCTGTGGCTGACGCTAGAATATGTGTGGTATTCAGCCTACAGAATACTTTTTTTCATGGCTGATTTGTAACCATGGTTGGTTGTGTTAAGCTTAGATCAAGTTCTTTGAATCTGTGTTTTAAGCAGTAAACATGTTAAATGATATTTAGGCGATGACACTAGTAAAGAAGCAAGTCTAATAAAACACAGAAGAACTTACACTTCCAGAAATAAAGTAATCATTATATTGCATTTGGGTATATTTGGATGTGAAAAGCAAATAAACGTTACTGCATATTTCTTTATTTTTCTTCCATTTGGTATCAATTAGCATGGGAGGGAAACCAATTCAGTGTTGTCGTGAACTCCAAATTGGGTACATATTAGAGCAATTAGAGTCATCTTTTCAGCTGATGAATGTATAATCAATAATTAAAATCATAAGGAAAGAGAGACTGAGTATGATTTGAAATAAATTAATTGAGCTTGGGACTAGTGTAAGTTCTAGGATGTGATCCTAACAAACCCCAATTTCACATCAGGATTACATATTTAAGTAAGCATGTTGAGATATCCACATCATCACAAATGGTCATACAAAAAAACAAGGGGAGCCAGAAGCCCATTAACTTCACCATCACACAACTCAGAAATAACCAGGATAGGAAGTTATTCAAGTCTGGTGATACCCTAAACTCATGACCTTCTGGCACCTTTGACCACTATACTTCTCCATTACTCTTCTTACAGACTGCAGAAATTACATAAGGCAAAATTCTTATCCTCCCTAGAAGGTGGTAATTTTACCAAATAACTCAAATTCTGGGAGGGAAGGCTTAATTAGTTTTGAATGTGACTCCCATGCTCAGCACCAAATTGCTTCAGAAACTAAGTCAAGTGGTAAAACCTGCCAAATGACATTTACTTGTTCTCAAGGCACTCTGAGAACTACCGAGAGCTCCTCGGATTTCTAAATTGGTACTCCTTTGAAGTAACAGTACCATATTACCCTGAAACAAATCTAACTAAATGGTTATAGGATTAGGCATGTGTGATGGATTCACCTAGTGATTGCATTTAACCCACTATGCCTTCAGATGAAATGAAATACACTTATTATGCAAATGCAAGTTTGTGATAGGAAAATGCTATAAATTGTTCATTGTTGGAATTGTCGCTGTTTTTTTAGGCAGGAATAATCAATCCCAATGAACTGGTGACAAAATAATGTGTGGCAAGCCTGGAGTTAATTTAGCACACAAAATTAAGTATCATTACAAAAGCTTCAGAAGTAATGGGATACCGCAAGGTAGGGACTGAGATGTAAACAAGATCTGAATTCCTTTTGAACTTCAGACACTCACCCAAGTTGAAAAGAACCAACCCATGGCATTGGTTCAAGGTATAGCCACTGCTAGAATAATAGAAAAAATGAAGATATAAGCTTGGTGCCCACAGCTCAGTGGCTAGGGCGCCAGCCACATACACCCAGGCTGTAGGGTTTGAACCTGGCCTGGGCCTGCTAAACCACAATGACAATAACAACAACAACAAATAGCCAAGCATTGTGGCAGGAGCCTGTAATCCCAGCTACTTGGGAGGCTGAGGAAAGAGAATCGCTTTAGCCCAAGAGTTTGAGGTTGCTGTGAGCTGCCACACCATGGCACTCTACCAAGGGTGGCAAAGTGAGACTCTATCTCAAAAAAAAAAAAAAAAATGAAGACATACACATACAAATCAAAATACTGAGAAACAAAATGTATAACTGTTGCCATAATGGAACAACAAAAAGTGTGTGTGTGTGTGTGTGTGTGTGTGTGTGTGTGTGTGTATGTGAAAGAGAGAGAGATCATCTTATATGTAGGAGAGTCTTGGGAAAAGTGAGATATACAAGGCAAATTGGGATATATGGTCATTACTGCACCTTCAACTCAAATTGCTTGACTGAAATAAAATTTAGATATGCATTTACCAAAAACAACTCTTGCTATTATTCAATCTACACAATGTATATAAAATACATCCTATTGTGAGAAACAGTCTCTCAGAAAACTAGCAGCAGTCCACTGATACTGTTTTCCTAGAGAAATGTGACAAAAAAATTAAAACAGATGTTGTTCTAGCTAGGCATAAAGTGAGAATCAATTATGACTATTTCCTTTCCTGGAGTTATTTCATTTTAGAGAGCATCTAACTAAAACCCTTTCTCAATATAAATCAAAAAGCATTTCTTGGAGACACACAACTAGTAAACGATACATATCAGTCTGAATCCTGTGACACACTGCTAATCCTCTGAGAATTAAATTGCATTTATTTCAATTATATAAATGTTTAATTATTTTCATCTTTATCCATAGTAAGGTTTCCCAGAAAGTATATTATCTCTGCAGATGTCACCACTCACCAATTAAGGAAGGCAGCAGTGCAGAATTGGTAGTGACCCCTATATACAGTAGGTTTTGACCTTTGGATCTACTAGGGAGGGATGGAATAGAAAATTTAATACAATCTACAGTGACTAATTTTTTTCCATGGAAAACATTTTGTTTTGTGGATCATGTATTTTTTTTTCTTTTGGATTTATTTCTAAAACCAAAACAAAAGCATTTAATGATGTTTATAGTGAAATGAAATAGCTAAAGACCAGCACATAATTACCATATTTTGTTTTCTCATCTTTAAGTCTTTTAGCAGTAGGGCTTCCAGCTGAGCTCAAGTCTAGCTTCTCTCAAGACATAGCCAAGCATTCTGAATCTTCACTGAGCCTAAACACCAAGTTGAATTCATACTTTCTAATTGAAAAAGACAGGGTGTTTGCATAGCATGTTTGAATCAGTAAAATATTGAAAATGACATTTGTACCCAAGTCCATCTGAACATTCTGCCTTAGCTGAACTCTACTAATGTTTTATACCCTGGATTCTATCCAGTATAGTTTAAAATAACACTTCTTATTGAAGTTATGTGTGGCTAAATTCACAAAAATAGACTCTTCTTCTCTTCTTCATACATGAGGATGTCCCTCCTGACATGTGCTTTGAGGTGCCATTCACATTATTGGAATATTTTACATTGACTCAGTTGCACTCTCTCATCCTTGTCTCTCATATGACTGATGGCATTGATTTGTATAATAGCTAGGGAGATTTGGCATAGCAACTCCATAGGAAAAATTGAAAGTTTGGTATTTTCTTTCCCCAGTAAAGAATACACAATCTTTGGTCAGATAACAGAGTCTCTCGCTGGGTAAAGCTAACCAGACTAATAGGGAAATAAAACCCACTCCTTTGGTTTCATTAGTTCTTTACAATTTGATTGATCAGCTGAATTAATGTGCTAAAGGAAAAAAGGGGCATTTATTCCTGGGGAGAAGGCACATGTTCATTTACTATGTGCTCAGTGCAGTTATTATTAAAGAGAATGTATGCAACATGTATATGTAGTCAGCTTTTGAAAACCCTGAACATTAAACAATCCTGCGTATCCTTTCAGGGAGGGTGAAGAAGAATTTGGCTAGAGGTCAGGACATCACAAAAATCTGTAGATGCTGCTGAGGTATGAGCTCAGTAGACACCCTGATAATACAGTAATTACAGGAAAGTAGTAAAGTTTGTCTACAAACATTCTTTGGAGTCAACTGTTGCAATTTACATCCAACCATCCCTTACCATGGTCAGGCATCTGAGATCCCATGGAGGTCACACTGGTGTTCAGAACATCATTGACAGCAGTATCACAATACAGGCTCCGCTGGACATCATGCTCACTGTCAGTCTGGTCGCTCTCCTCATGTCCACTATCCTTCAGGCTATTGCCCTCTAAGTCCTTGAAGGTGGAGCTGCTGAGATGAAGAAAGAATGATAATTTATGACTGTAATAGATCTGATTTTAAAAATCTTTCTCAGTCAGGATGATGTCAGTTCTGTAATGAGACCAACTGCGGCTCAATTGCCCAACAGGGTAGGAATATAGGGAAGATAAATTTCTGTTCAAAGATAATAGAACTTAAGATTGCAGAGAGGTTCCCATTATTGGAGGCTGATGCAGCTAATATTTTCATTCACTTATCTTCAGTGCGTCACTGTAGGCAAGGCAGAAAAAGCTACAAATCTAAAACAACCACCTCTAAAGAATGTCATCATTTCAGAACGTTTTTTAGCTTCTTGTACAATCAAAGTAAAGTAATAATAGCTAATGTTTACTGAAGGATTACTGTTCATGAGGCATTGTTTTAAGGGCTTGACATCAATTAATTTTTTAAATAATCATGGCTCTATAAGAGAAAGGTGCTACTATAATAATATTCCCATTTACTGATTAAAAAAAAAAAAAAAAAAAGAACACATATGTTGAATAATTTTCCTAAGGTCACACTGCTATCAAATACAGCAGAATTAAGACCAAACCAAGATAGTCTACCTTCAGAGTCTTCCTGCAACCTTAATCACTACGTATACTGCCTCTCCAAATATGTCTACTTATCAACTTTAAAAAGCAAAAGTATCAGAATTGAGGTGGTATAATTAAAACAGAAGGTATTATCAGGATCAGATAACCCATGTAAGTTTTAACTGAGAAATATTAAGGAGCAGATTCAAAGAAAAGGAGAGGCAGGAACTGAAAAGAGCAGAGCCTTGGTGAATAGGGGGTGTGATGGTTACTTTTATGTGTCAACTTGACTGCACCATGGGTTGCCCAGATAGCTGGTTAAACAATGTTTCTAGGTATGTGCCTATGGGGGTGTTTCCAAAAGAAATTAGCATTTAAATTGCTGGACTGAGTAAAGCAGATGGCTCTCTCCAGTGTGGGTAGAAATCATCCAATCTACTGAAGGCCGGAATAGAACAAAAATGCAGAAGATTAAATTTGCTCTTTGCCTTACCACTAAATCTGAGACATCAATCTTCTCCTTCCCTCAGTGCTAGACTTGAATCTACATGATTGGCTTTCTGGTTCTCTGGCCTTCAAACTACATCACCAGCTTCTCTGGTTCTCCAGCTTGCAGATAACTGACTATGGGACTTCTCAGCCTCCAAAATCACATGAACCAATACCTCATAATAAAACTAACTCTCTCTCTCTCTCTCTCTCTCTATATATATCTATATATATATATATATATATATATATATGAACACTACCAACCAAAAAGGAGAGACATAAATCCTAGTAATGAATCCTTTTCAGGGAAAGGCATTGGGCAGGGGTCCCTGATTACTCTATGCATCTTGACGTTTGAGAAGAACCTCACTGATGAG
>CAUYPK010138215.1:5000-131432 GCA_963574355.1 Loris lydekkerianus
ACTGTTTCTAAATAAATAAATAAATAAATAAATAAATAAAAAATAAAAGAAAACCAAAAAAATATAAAGACTGGACAGTACAGTTTCCTACTCATTACCTGAATTTAAAGACTTACGACTTCTATGACTACTGAGTAAACCTTATCTAGTTTTCACTTCCTATATAATACATTTAATTTTAAATCAATAACTGTCTGACAGTTTACAAATCAGACTAGAAGGAAAATAGACAAAACCCAGGTTAAACAGTTGGAGAACAACAAGGGAGGGAAAATTTAAAAAGCAAATTTGGGGTTTGAAGTCAAGGTAAATAGATGCTGAGTGATAACAGAAGTAAGAAAGTTAGATTAGAGGATAATTGTGATAGTTATACGATGAACTCAGTTTTAGACATGTTAAGTTTGAAATGCTGGTGGGAAGTTCTTGTGGCAACATTCAGAAAGTCGGTGGAGAAATAAAGCTGTACTTGATATGGAGCAGACTGGCTGTGGTTGAACATTAGGGAAGTTAGGATTGTGGGAATAGAGTTAGATCGATATAATAATGAAATGATTGTACAAAAGATTTGTGATCAGGGTCAGGTATTCAGGATAATAGGTCCTCCAAAAAGAACACACTATACTGGGGGCTTCATGAGACAGCGTGGCACGAATATAAGAGGACTTCAGAAAAGAGGCCTGCAATGGCCTGGCTGAAGCCAGAAAGGACCCCAGAAAAAAGGTCCGTAAGGGCCTGGAAAGCCATTTTCAGATTAACTAGGACAGCAGGTGCAGATGACTCATCGAGCAAGAAAAACTAGTTCATACTAGGGTTTGGGATAAGAGGATTCAGCTTTTTTTCTCCCAGGCTCCTGATAGGAGCAAGGCACCAATTTTCCTGGCAGGAAAACAGAATATTAACTGGGTTGCATCTAGCTCCAAAGTCCATGTTCCCTTTTTTTTGTTTTCTGTAACACTGTTAGTGATTGATAAACCTTTTAAAGAAGTAAAGTGATACAAATAGCTAAAGGGTAATCGGTTGGGTAACAGAGAATTAGGGCATGAGAAACCAGAAGGATGACGTATATTGTTGCAAACATCCAGTTGCTGATCAAGAGAATAAAAACTGAGTGCATCCAGAGTTTGGGCTGTCTCTGTCACTTGTATAAAAGGCATTGGCCCCCTGGGCCCACTCTGTAAATTCTACTCTATTTCTATTGTCCTTATTTTCTTCATTTCTTCGTCATTTCCGCCAAGCACTGGGGACACTTACGAGTAGTGTGCAGGCTGGCTCCCTACAACTGGCAGAGTGGATTATCACGTTTTGTAGTCTTTAACACACTCATATAGGTGATATTTTAAATACAGAAGGGACTTCTAGCCAATACTCTTCAAATATGTCAAAGTTATAACAAAGACGAAGCAAATGGCACAGACCGGAGTGAAATAAGGAGGAAGGACAACTAAACACAATGCAAGATGGGAAGCTGGTCAGGAAAGTGACTTTAGTGGGACAACTGATGACATCTGAATAAAGCCGGTAGATTTATTAACAATACTGTATAATTGTCAATTTTCAGATGTTTAAATTGTACATGGTCATGTAAAATGCTAACACAGGAAGCTGGGTGGAGGGGATATAGTACCTCTTTGTATTATTTTTGTAAATTTTTCTTTCAAGTTCTTTCAAAATGAAAAGTTAAAAATTTAAAAAATATTTTTATAGAGGAAATATACAAAGGGCAATGTATCTCTAGCAAGGAACTATAATTTTCTAAAGAACTAAACTGGCCTCAGAATTATTTCTGTATTAGACAAACTAACTGAAATGATTAGGGTCTTAGTTTTTAAACTAGACTCTTTAGTATGGTAGAGACCAACAAAGCAGGTGGTAAGAGTACAGGTTTAACTGCTCATGAACTGATACTATGCTTTCCATAATTAATACAGAACTATAATGGGTTTAATTCATTTATTTAATTCACAATATGACCTGGTGAAGAAGGTAGGCTAATACTCCAATTACAGATAAAGAAAGACCAGCTCTGATAGATGAAGCGACTAAAGGTTAGTAAAGGATAGTTCTGAGACAGAATCACTGTTTTTATTCCAAGCTCAAAGCTCTTTCTGTCACTTTCAATGCCTTGATTCTTATGTTAAGAGATGATAAACACATATACCCTTACACACCAATACCCTCTCCTCCCAACCACAGTACCAGTTCTAGATTATAAATCAGAAAGCCTAGGATTTTAAGATCTAGCTTTATCACAAAGTAGTTATGGGGTCCAGGCAAGTTATTTTACACATCTTGCTTCCATTTGTTCAGTATCAAACAATAAGGTTGCATCACAATACATGCAAAGTCTATTCTACGATTCTAATCCCGTAATCTACTGACTGTGGTAAATGTACAGTTCTGATGCCCTAAGACAGATGCCCTAACAGTTGAGGGAACACTGAGCAGAACATTACCACGTTCTCAAACTCCTATCTATGTAAGTGAAAACGTTGGCTGAAAATAAATTTCGTAATGTATTGAGAGGCAAAATTTAGTAACAACTATTTCATCATGACTTCTCTGTTTTAAACAGTGTAAGGTTAATATTTTCTCTTACTTATATCAGGAATATCCCTGAAATTTTATTTTCTCTCCATTTCCTTTGCATCCTTTAAGGTCCCCATCATTTCTCCCTAATTATTAAACAGCTGCCTAACGGGTCTTCTTGCTGTAATTGTCTTCTTGTTCCCATTCATTCCCTACCATAGTGCCTCAAGTACTGAAACAAAACCAACCCTAACTGGGTGATATAGCCCATTTTTAAACAACTTATGGCTTACTACAGCCAATAGAGTCAGATGCAAACTCCTTAGCACTTTACCTTCTGGTGCTTGGCCCACTTTCTGGTCAAGACGATATTCTCTTTTCAATCTTCCTTAAGTTTGGCTACATCAAACTTTTTCACATTCTCTAAACAATTATTACTGTTTCAAGCCCAAAGGATTTTTACCCATATAGTATTTTCTTTTTTTTTTTTTGCCTGAAGTGCCTTCCACCTTTTCCACCCCTATTCTTGACTCAAGATTGTATGAAGTGCCACATATTCCGTAAAGCTGACACTCTCACAGTCTGAAACGACAATTCTATCAGGACATTCATGATTTGCCTTGCAATGATTTATTTCTGTTTTTCTCACACTAAAAGATCAACCCTTGGAGACAAGGAACCATATACTCGTCTTTAATGCCTCAGCGTTTTAACTGACAAACAGTTTGTGCTAAATGAAGATCCAGCACAATGCCTGGAGTAGAAGATACTATGCCATGCCTCAATTTTATCTTCCCTTATAGGGTTCTCATTAACCTTTACAAATGTCCCACAAAGTTTTTTTATCTACAACTTCACAAGCCTCACTCTTCTCTGAATTCCAACTTCATCTAAGTCAGTCACTACCACATAATTTAGCACATTTCTTAATGACTTTGGGTGTCTTGTCTCACAACTAGAAAGGAAATTCCTCAGGCTATCTGGAAATAATTAAAACAAGTTAAGTAATAAGTACATATAAGTTTTTATTTTCTAATATGATACACTGTGATTATATTAGAGATATATCATTTGATTCTCTAGGTAAATTCATATACCTAGAATGTTCAAAGTTCTGAATCTTCTACATATACCTGAATGTGGAGTTTATTACTTTCAACTATATCTTCTTTCAGTGCAAAACAGCAACGTATTATAAATAATTGCCCTTTAGAGAAGTCCTGCACTTACCTGGGATTCATGATAAGACGTCGGAAGAAGTAAGTCCAGGTGATATAATCTAGCGCATCTTGCTTAGATGTTATTGTACCACCAGCAATCTCTGCATTTAAATGGTCGGAGAGCACTCCTAATAGGCTACGGAGTGAGTAAGACACAGGAAACATAAATGAACATTAAACTAAATGCACTTGAATTTACCTTCTATAGTCAAGATTCACATTTTATGTTTTGAAAAATTATACATTTAATATATAATTTTATATAATTTGTGAATAATTCCTTCCAAATTACTTAGTGGAAATTTGGTTTCAATGTACCTTTACCTCAAGTCTATAAAACACTTAATAAATATCATGAACTTAAGAACCTACATTATTAACCAGTGCATATGTTTTCTTCTTAAAATTATGTTATATTTTCTATTTACACATGAATAAAAATGTGAACTAGTCAGCAAGAAAATGTCACAAAAATACTACCACAACATAAATTCGTTCCAGACACGAGTACCTGTCAGGTGATATGCACTTAATAGATGGTACTTATTGCTACAAATCATTTTGGGGAAATAAATTGCTAGATGAAAAATACAGACAAATTGACAGGAAGGAAGCTACTGACTCTCAGGAGGAGAAAATGAGAGTCAGGAGAGTTAGGGTAAGAGAGGTAACAGAAGAATACCTTGGAAAGTAGGGAAGATCATACTTAAGAGGTACTGGAGTAACCAGGGAATAAGTACTGAGGTGGATTAAAGGAGAGTTAGCAAGAGAGGGAGGATAGTCAGAATACAAAGATTTTCCCTTTATTCATTCATTAACTATTAAAATACTAGTCACACAAAACATTATTATATTAGGTGTTATAGAGTATAAAAGGTAATCAGATGTGTTGGAAGACTGGAATAAAAATGTTCATGTCCAACACAAAACTAAATAAAATTATGATACATGGAACAATATAAAGGTATATTTAAAACAGTTTTTGCAAAGGAAATGAGAAAATGGCTATAATAAGTCAAATTTTAAAAAGTTGCTATGTTACTCTCAATTCACTAGTAGCAGAGTTAAATAGGTACTATCAGTCAATGTGAAGACCAATTTGACAACTATCTATTTGAACAACCACTATGAATCAATTATTTCACTTTTTCATTATGACCCGCTAGAGAAACATTTACATGTATCACGAAGCAAAAGATTTCACTGCAACATTCCACGTAAGAGAGAAAACCAAAATTCTTTAAATGCATATTAATAGAGAACTATGGAATGCTCTGTAATAGATAAAATATTAATAATGATCATATAAAAGTCAAATTAAATTTAAAATTTAGTTCATTTTATAGAAGTACACGCGAAGAAAATTATATAAATTATGTATGTTCATCTCAATTAATTCTCACATGTCAACACAGCTGTGTAAGCAATACAACATCAAACACTGCCAGTGTCCCAAAAGCCCTCCTGTTGTGCTTCTCTACTCACTACCTTGCTCAAAAGAATATTCTGGTGTTTGTTTCCTTGAGTGTGGGCCTTGAGCACAACACTTACTGTAAGTAAGAGCAATATCCCGATACCCTTCCTTATTTTAAGGTGAAAGCTTTCAGTAATTCCTCATTAATTATCATGCTCCCAGATTTTTTTTGGTATATATTCTTCATCAGATTAAGAACATTCCATTATACTCCTGCTTGCTAAAATTTTTTATTATGAATGGATGTGCAATTTTATCAAATGCTTTTATTTTAATCCATGAGACAATTCCATAATTTTTATTTTTTGTGTTAATTAATGTGATTAATTATATTTCCTTCATTTTCAGATAATATAATAAATCCTCTTTGCATTTATGGAATAAAATACACTTGGTTGTAATGTTTTTGTACACTCCTGGGTTTGATTTACTAGTGTTTAGGACTTCTAATCTACATTAATGAGAGGCATAGGTTTGTTACTTTCCTTTCTTGTAGATTTCTCATCAGGTTTTGGGATCCAGGTTATTCTAGTTTCATAAAACAAGTTGGCAAATATTCCTACCTACCTCTCCTGTTTTTCCCTTCAATATTATCAAGAATGCACCAGTGAATCTTCTCTGTCCACATTTCTTTCCAGAAGGATTTTTTAAATTTCATATTCAATCGCTTTGTAAGATAAGAAACTACTTAGATATTCTACTTCTTTTTGTGTCAGTTTAAATAATTTTTAAAAGAAATTTTACTATTTGGTCGCTTAAAAATTATTTGCATAAAGTTGTTCATCTCTTATTATCATTTTAGTCCAAATATCTTTCCATTTCTAATACTCAGAGTTAAAAAATTATCAATTTTATTCATCCTTTGTAAAGAACCAACTATTGATGGTGTTGATTTTTCTCTGATGTACGTTTATTTTCAATTTATTAATTCTTGCTCTTATTTTTATCTTTTCCTTTCCTTCCCTTTCTTTGAATTCATGCTACTTCCTAAATTCTTGAGTTGAATATTTAGATCACTGAGTTTTCATTTTTAATATATATATTTATGCTTATAAATCTTCTATAAAGTAATAAAGGAGATACAGTACATATAATAGAAAAGGACTAGGATAAAAGGCAGAAAATGGTAAGTGTGATAAGTGAAAATATATAAATCTGAGAGAAAAGGTTATTTTTAGCTAAGAAAACGAGGGATGATTTGTGAAAGTGGCAGTAGTTACGTATCAAAAAAGAAATACGGAATAATTCTGAAATAAGCTGGCAGCCTAAACCATTACGTAAATGCCTCTTCCAGATTTCAACCTACGTCACCCAGCTTCAAAACCATTGTGATTGAACACTGTGCTACACTATTCTTATTTAACTGAAAATTATATTGCGTATCGTGATATACTGATACATTGATTTTCACATCATATAATTCTTTTAAACTAATTTTTTTTTTTTTTTTTTGCAGTTTTTTTGGCCAGGGCTGGGTTTGAACCTACCACCTTTGGCATATGGGACTGGCGCCCGACTCCTTGAGCCACAGATGCCGCCTTTTAAACTAAATTTGACAAATTTTTATCTAATAACATATAATGAGAAAAAGCATCAAATTTCTACAAAATGGATCTATTTAAACTAATTTAAAGCAAAGTTTACCTTGATTCTACTGGGAAAGGTTCATAAAGAAATTTTTTATAAAAGTCTTTCTTTATGTCATGAACCAGAATTACAGCTTTGCCTTGGTCATCAAACTGAGGCCTCCCAGCACGTCCCATCATCTGGAGGACATCTAAAAAAGAGAAAGTAAAGGCATTCTTCAGCGTTACACATCACACAAGGTATAGTTACTGATTATGACATACTTGCTCGATACAGTAAAATAACAGAAGAAACAGAATATTTTAAGAGCATGTATGAACTTTCTGATGGCTACTATGGGGTCTTTCATTTATAAATTTCTGAATGAATTATATTTACACAGAAACTTAGAATTAAGTAAGCAAGTCACTATGATGGAAACTTGAGTTCCCTAAAAGGTATCTCTTAACATTCATAAAAGAAAGATAAAAATTCCCTTTAGTTAAATGATTTAAAATAGCTTAATAGATATCACTATATATATATATATATATATATATATATATATATATATATTTTTTTTTTTTTTTTTTTTTTTTTTTAGAGAAAGAGTCTCACATTATCGCCCTCGGTAGAGTGCAGTGGTGTCACACAGCTTACAGCAACCTCCAACTCCCGGGCTTAGGCAATTCTCTTGCCTCAGCCTCCCGAATAGCTGGGACTACAGGCGCCCGCCACAATACCTGGCTATTTTTTTTTTGTTGTTGTTGTTGTTGCAGTTTGGCTGGGGCTGGTTTGAATCTGCCACCCTCGGTATATGGGGCCAACCCCCTAACTCACTGAGCCACAGGCGCCTCCTATATCACTATTTTCATTAAATAAGAAAAAGTAAAACACATACAGATAAATCTCAGTAGTTTCATTTGTTTGCTTTTCCTCATGAATAATGGGCCCATTTAGGCCTCACCTTCCTGCCAGCCATGGTATAAAATATTTCTTTTATACTACAGAAATGTCTGAGGAAATTAATGATTTAGAAATAATAAAGCTTTGGCATGTGTTCATTAAGTAGAAATATATATTAAATATATTTTCCTCTTAGAACCCACTGAAAATGCTTTTATCAAGTTATAAAAAATATACATATATATTTTTGAGTCAGAGTCTCACTGTGTCGCCCTTGGTAGAGTGCCGTGGCAACACAGCTCAAAGCAACCTCGAACTCTTGGGCTTAAGCAATTCTCTTGCCTCAGACTCCCAAGTAGATGGGACTACAGGCACCTGCCACAATGCCCCGTTATTTTCTGTTGCAGTTGTCATTGTTGTTTAGCTGGCCAGGGCTGGGTTCAAAGCTGCCAGCCTCAGCATATGAGGCTGGCACTGTAACCACTGTGCTTTGGGCATCGAGCCAAGTTATAAAATATCTTAACGAGATTGTTCAACAAATGCTTTGGTTTTGGAAGTCCTATGGAAGTATTATTTCTAGTGAAATACATTTAAAATTAAATATTGTAAATCTTGATCATCATTTGTTAGGTTACCAATAGCTACTAACTAGTACTTTTATCAACATATAAATTTGGAGCCATTAGTTATTTTTTTTTTGATAATGTATTGCTCTGTCACCCAGGCTAGAGCGCAATGTCATCATCATAGGTCACAGCAACCCACATTACTGGGCTGAAGTGGACTTCCTGCCTCAGCGTTGACTGGGACTATAGATGCATGCTACCCTGCTCGGCTAATTTTTTCTATTTTTAGTAGAGACAGGGTCTTGCTCTTCTTGTTCAGGCTACTCTTGAACTCCTGACCTGAAGTGATTTTTCTGCCGTGGTCTCCCAGAGTCCTAGAATTACAGTTGTGAGCCATTGCTTCCAGCTCTGTTATATTTTTATTGTTTGTTAACAAATTGGGTAAGTAAAAATAAAACAGCTCAACATTTTGAATAATATTTGCCTAGAAACAAAAAATTTATAATTGTCCATCATATGTTTAAATGTTATCAATCCCCAAAAATTTAATTTATTTTATTTAATTAATTGAGGCTAAAATATGAGCTTAATGTATTTTTTTCAGTAAAATTTCAAAAATTACCTGTAATGGGAAAATCCACATAACGTCTTGTTTTTCCATCATAATATTCTGTTCCCTTAATAATTACTAAATGAGCTGGGAAGTTTACACCCCAGGCTAATGTGCTTGTAGCAATAAGAACCTAAAAAATACAAGGTTATATAGATAAGTAAAATGCAACTTTTAAGTTATATTGAAATATGAGTTCATGGAAGAAAAGAAAGTACCTGAACTTTACAGTTCACAAATAGTTCCTCTACTGTTTTTCGGTCCCTCTCGTGTAGGCCAGCATGATGCATTCCTATTCCAAAAGCAAGTGTGAGTTTCAGATTGGAATCTCTTACTGTTGCAATGATGTTCTCCATCTGCAGATAAAAACAGGATCACAAGATATAGGTGTATCAGGTCTAAAATTTTCATTTTAGCACTTTTGTTTGCTGTTTATTATGATACTATGTAGACATCAAATTGTAGGCCTTATCTATAGCTATTATTAAATTAATTGAAAAGAATGTACGTGGTGAAAATATTTTCTAAATCAACTAAAGTTTAAATATTATCCATCTTATTTTTATTCATCAAGGGAAAAAAAAATCTATAAGTGGAATATCCTCTTAATGAGTAACAATATAGTAATGTTGCCTAAACCAGCTCAGTTCATCTCATTAAAACAAAAAACAAATCTTTCTGGCTCAGTGCCATAAATTTAGAAAATATGGACAAAAATTTAATGAAAAAAAAAAAATCAGCCATAATTGTACCCAACAGACAAGAATTGTTCCAGTTTATGCTTTCTCATTGAACTTAGTGATTCTAAGCAAGTTATATAAGGTTATGTAACTGAGCCTTGTTTCTTTAACTGTAAATTTGAAAGAATAATAGCAATCTTACATATATGCACTGAATCTTTCCTTAAAGCCCTATAATAGTAGATATTATTATTAGCTTGATGTATACATTAAGTAATGAGCATCGGCCATGAGTATGTTTTAAGGATATGTACATCTCTTAAAAAATTGTTTTCCAGAAAAGCATATCACTATAAACATACTAGAGTCTCCATGTCTCTATACCCTCAAAACTGAGTATTATTTAAAAAAAAAAAAAAAAAATTAAACTGGTGTATTATTTTTTCCTACTTCTCATTTGTTTGATCAATATTACAAAAAAGAAAAAAAACACTTTATATTCTGGTTGTTTGTTTTTGTAATAATTTTTTTCATTTTCTAAGTGGCTGCAATAGTCTTTTTTTCTTAGTGGCACATGATAGTTGGTATAAATACTTCAATCTGTTTTTTTATTTGTACTTTATTTTATTTATGTGTTCTTTAATTTTATAGACCTAAAATTATACTTTGGTCTGTTATGTTTCATTGCTTAGAAAACTTTTCCTCAAATATATATCCATCCATTTCTTTAAGTTCCATTATAGTTTTTTTAACATATAAATAATTACCTTGTGTAATTAATTTTTGTATATAAAGTATGGTAGAAATCTGTTTACTTTCCCTAAATAATTACCCAGTTACTCTAGCAATATTGGCTTCATAATTACGAACCTTATTTATTTCAAAGGCTAAATGTATTATATTCAGAATTTTTTATATAAAATAACATTTGTATTTTTTAATAGATTTCATTCCCAGCCTCATTTTGGTTTACTGAATTGTCATGTCTAAATGGCTTTTGAAAATCCTATTTTATATAAAAACTCTCTGAATATTCTATAATTTTCCACTGGACATGGAAGATAATACAAATTTTATGGTAATAAGCAGTAAATGTTATTTTCTTAAAACTCCTTTTAAAGGACTAAATAGAAAGCCCAGTCTCCTTTTGTTTAAAGATAGTTGAACAGGTGGGCGGCGCCTGTGGTTCAACGGAGTAAGGCGCCCGCCCCATAAAAAGATCGGATAACAGGTCCTTAAAGCAGAGAATAACAAAAGTTATAACATAAGAACGCTCTTTCTGGGCAGCTCCTTGAGGGCAGTGATGCAAAGTAAAAGTGATTTGAAAACACATGCACATTAGAAGGACCTAACTCCTTAACTTCACCAGCACATTCCAACAGTAAGCAACAGTGAAAAGGAATTTGAAAACAGGTACATGTGTAATTTTAAATGCCTGAGATAGAAATATGGAAAACTGACATTTTCTTTGGATTTTTCTTCTGCTATTAACCACTTCTAATACATCTAAGCATACTTGCAATACATTTATTTTCTTGCATAAACCAATAAGTAGATGACAAAATCCCCAGAAAGAAAAACTCTGCTGGCTGCTGCAGTTCAGTAAAACTGTTCAAGACCAAAATATCCTATAATGAAGTACTCCTTCCAGTTTTATTAATTTTATTTCCCATGGAAAATTTTTCTAGGTTTTTTTTTTTTTTATGAGAAAACAAGCTGTTTTATACCAATAAGCCACATAACAGCAAGATGAACTTTAGCTTTATGATAATTATTAATGTATATAAAGCATTGCACAGATTGGGTGATATTTTAATAACACACAAATCAGAAATGTTACTCATCGACTTTCACTAAACTGAATGCAAAGTATCAACGGTTCATTCTGTTTCATATTCACAGTACACCTGGTATTCCTGTATTGCTTACTTTATGAATTTATTAAGTAGGACTATGGAGATGTATTAACATTAATCCACTTTACCTTAAAATTAGCATAGGATATGTAAACTGACTATAGATGCATGCTATAAAGAAAGGTGCTTGTCTAGTCTCATAAATTATATATTAGCTATTCTCAAGTGAAAGCCTATTATTTTTTGTTCAATAGTTCACGGTACAAAATATCTTCAATTTACACTATCAGGAATTAGTTCACTGAAGTTCTTGCTCTGACAATTACTTAAGAATTTTTATTGAGTTTTTTAACTTAAATGACTATATATAACTATGTAATTTATGGTTCCCCTTGGCAATGCCAAACATACGGAAAAAGTAAAGTACCATTTGCCATAGGAAAGCTATAAGCTCCTATGGCAGAAGTTCTGGTGAGGCATTAATATTATGCCTTTTGCATCAGGAAAGGTTAGCTGCTTCTCACTGTCCTCACCCTCATTTTCACATAAATCAATGCATTAAAGAGAAATATTTGCCTATCTGAACTGGTAAAGACGTAAAATCCTCATGAGGACAATTACAAAAAAACTCCTTCATTTATTGCATGGTTTATGTGGATGAATTCTGAATTATTAGAGGATCATAAAAAAATAAAATTTATGGTTGTTAATCATTACGCGTAAAATATTATTGGGATAGACTATACAGATTTGAAAATATAATTTTTTACATTAAGTGATCCATATCCTTGTTATTGTACTTTAAACAACAGGTTTTATTTTCATCAAAATATCACAATATGAGCAATATATTTAGGAACTTATAATAATGAAAGCTTAAGATATGATAACAGATATTATTTGTTGAGCATTGATTACATGCCAGTCATTGTGTTTAATACTTTACAAAATTATCGCATATAATCTTTTATGTAGGGTAATATATTTCTAATATAACACCTAATTCATTTATGCAAATCAGTATACTTCAAATTAAGAGTCAATGATTTTGAACACTATAGAGTAGCCTTTCTCAACACTCTTTCCATGAGATAACTAAGCTCCATGAAAAATATTTGGCTGCTCTCCAAGGATGGCCAGTACCTTTCTATACAGATAGGAAAACAAGTTTGTTTATTATATAAAATAGATGCCTGGGGACATTAAGGCTTAATTCTTGTTAAGGGCTACTATATAATTAAAAAAAAAAAATCCCGATAATTAAAACATTTAGATAAAAAAGTTTTAACTTTATAGTTCATCTCTGTTCAACAAATATTTGTGTAATATATAGATATCTTTCCAATAAATAGTCTTTGAAACATGTCTGACCACCTGATAGTCAAACTAAAAAAAATTATTCACTATTATACATAAAAGAAAGACAGATCTACGTTCTTCTAAGTAGTTGTCTTCTTTTTGAGGTAGTGGGGAGGAGACACATATGTAAACTGTTGAACCATTTACTTTAACTTAATAGATTTTTTTTTTTTTTTACATTTTAAATTTATTATACTGAAAAAGCTTTTGTAGAAAAATAGGATTCCATTTAAGTAGATACATTACTCTGTGTCTGAAATACATTCCAGTCAGAATATAATTCAGTGAGTTGATGACAATGCTGGCTCCAAAAGAAAGGAGGAGGCCAGATTGGACAAGAATGAGCTAACAGCTTGTGCAGCCCAGTTCTGTCCCTTCGAGTGTGATATATTGTTTCAAGATGCTAAAAACCCATACTTTCTCAAAGCATATCTGTTGTGCTGGTTTTCTCATTTTCATAGAATCCTCATTATCAGAACTCTGTTCTCTTTTCAAAGCATGTCAGACTCAGACCATATGCCACTGAATAATGCTTATCAATTGTCCAAAATGCCCAATAAAAACTGCACCACACATAAGAATCATGAAAGTTATGAAGTCTTTTTAGTGAAAAACAATTAAATATATCATATCTGGTACAGATGTTAAATGAAGTTAAAACATTTCCTTATAATTACCAAATGCTAATTTCTCATACTATACTTCTTTATGATTAACCTCATAGAATGAGGGAAAAAAACTAAAATTGAAGGAAACATTGTATAACATACTATGGAGCTACTAAAAAGAATTTAAGAAAAAAAATTAATTCAAAATAATAGTTTCCAAACTTTGTAAATATTTTCCTAACTTCAATTCTCTTGCTGTCCCTTCTGAAGCCCAAAGACAACCACAGCTCAAATGACTCATAATCAAATACATTTATATGAGATTAAGTAGAAGTTTTGGGTAAAATAAATATGTAAATAAAATTTGAACTAAATATACAAATAAATGATAATAGGTAACTTTGCCATGTATATCTGAAAAATAAATACACACAATTTTCGATGTTTGCTGTTTAGCTTGGCCTGATCCTTAAGGATAATGGGTACCAAAAGTGGTTGTAGGGTGAGATATTAAATATTTTTCTTATCATTTTTCTCCTTTAATTTACTATGCTTTTGGCAGGAAATCCTAGTGTAAGCACACATATTTGTTTTTCAATATCAATTTTAGGTTTATTTCCATTTTTGGAGACTTCAAATTCCAACTCATGCTTACAGAACATTCCTGTATATTGAAAAGCCTTTAAAATGTAGATAAAGTTAATAGAAGGGACATTATAGAATTAATTTTCTAAAGTAGCATAATTTTAAGTGAATAAATACAATACGACCATTAGTTAAAATTGTGAAGGATCATAAGCAAAAATGTATAAATATAAGATCAAATTTTAACACATACCTTTCAGCAAAAACAATCTGTTTATAAAGTATTATGCAATGTTGCTGCACTACAATAGTAACAACAGTTAACATTTATTGAACATTTAAGTATGTTTCAATATGTTAAATGTATTAACAGAAGTAATGCTGACAATATGAGGATGACATTATTATTGTTCACTTTTATAGTTGAAGTGATAAAGCTCAGAGGTTATACAATCCTCCAAGGTCACATAACTTGTCATAGGCAGTCAGTATTGAATGAGAACCTGGGAAGACTCCCTCCAGTCCCTGCCCTAACCACTTCAATGCCACCTTCTAATCACAACATGAATGGGAGGTATACTTCAGTTAGCTACTGAAAGAAATATTTACCAGTCTATGGCTGTGCCTCATTATTTTAAAGTGTATGCTGAAAGCAGGTAAGATCTGAAACGATGGAGTAACGTATTAGACTCACACAGCTGGGGAAACCTATGGAGAGGATTTATTTTTTATTATTTCCATCCTACGCCTAAAAATGAAGAATATCTAAAATTATCTTCTTTTCTAAACTAAAATATCACCTCTTCAACTTCATGATAAGAATGGCACGGCTCTTGTTGGTTGCTCCTGTTAACTATTTAGTAACTGATTTTACTCTATCTTAATTGCATTTTCAACTCTATCAAATTCCTCCACCCCCTACCCCCAGACTTTTCCATATCCTCTAGTCAGTATGTTGCCAATGATTTCCACCAGTGTATGGCATAGTAAAAGAACAAAGGCTCTGGGTTAGTCCCCCTGGTCTTGAGCACCAACGTTGCCTCTCACTTTGTGCTATTAGGGCAAATCATAGATGTTTCAGTGTCTCCATATGGAAAACTGAGATACAAGAACTACCCTCCCAGATTTCATGATTAAATGTGATAATATAAACTTCTAATAAACTAGTTAAGTACACTATAAACATATGAATCATTATTAAGCTTTGCTTCTTCAACAGGACAAGCCTGATACCAACTAAGGCAAAATGAAATAGACCAGGTTCCCGTCTTGTAGCTTAAGGATATTAATAGCTCCTCTTAATTGCACAAATACTCCATGAGGCCCAACTGAGTTCAAATGTCCAATCCCCAGCAAATCTGTAGATAATACCTGTTTGACACTAAATATTCTTAGCCTAATTGTTTCTTTACTCGTCAGTTGTCAAGAGACATTGAGGCCTGATCCACATGGAAAGCACTTGGTGTGGGAGTTCAGCATCATGAGCTAAATCTATTTTAGTTTCACACACACAGAAAAAAGTCCTGAGTTGAAAATGTGTTTACTCTGCATGAAATTCAACTTAATTTGTGATTTTCAACCATTCAAAGCTCATCTTCCAAGCTCATACTAACTTTTTACCAATAAGAAGAGGTCAATATCTATCTACATGTTGAATGAAAAAGCAAATGAATCAAAGAAAAGTATAGTAAAATGCCATTAATAGAAATCCCACCAAATCTGAACCTGTGATAATTTTAAGTTAGTCTATAGTTTCATTTTTATAAGTCTACTAAGATTTTACTTGTAATGAAGTTAGATGAACTTCATTAATGATAAACTTCTCAAGCATCTATATGAACATTTCACTATTAAGCATGTAAAAATACTAACAATCTTACTTTTCATAAAATTACTCTTTTATGCATTGTACTACACAGGTTTTCATCAATTCATTTTGAAGTGCTGTGTAAAAGTGTAATTGGTACACTTAAAAAATAATGTTCTGTGTAATTTAGATAAGCCTTCCAGCCAATGAATTAACATGACCTAACTATATTTTTGGTCCTATTTTCAAGGCACACTTATCTCCCACACTCCCGTGATCTCCATCCGTGGATTTCTTCTGTAGTTTGCACCATTCAGAAAGCTGTTGTCTCTTCTGCTTCTGATGTTTTCCCAACCTACCTTTGGGGTAGACTTTAGAACACAAATGAAAACATTTTGGTTAAGGGCCTTTAAGACTTTTGTCTTAAGACCTTGCAGAATTCTGTCTAATTCATTCCCACTTGCATTACCAGAAATGAACAGCTAGTTCTCTTTGTTGTATTCTTTTAGCCACTAGACCTTTACTTAACAAAGTGGAGAAAGAAAGGAGCAGTCCGGCTGCTGCCTGGCAAGATACATGGAGGAGTTGAGCAAAAGGATGTGAGCAAGACTTTATTAGAACAAAGCCTCATCTCCAGCCAGTATTCTGCTTCCTCACCCCAGATACAGTGTCTCATCAAGGTGTGAGTGGTGATAAAAGGGTTATATTCTAAGATTCAGCCAATAAGCCAACTCAGAGAAAAGGGTATTCCTTCTGTCTGCTCTTTTTATCTTTTAAGTGGTAGTTGGCAACTAATCCAGATTTTAGCACTGTTCGCCTTTCCATATGGGACCAGAATGTAGAATATCTGGAGGAAGCTGACAGATCATACTTCTAAATGCTACATTATAACATTAATTATATTATGTAGCAAAGCTTCCAGAAGCAGTTATATATCCTATTTGTGTCCATTCCCCCCCATCTCCCATTTACTCTTCAATCCATCCCAAACTGGCTTCTGTTCACAACACGTCACTGGTTCTGAGAGTTAAATCCCACGGCCTTTCTCCTCTGCTCTCCTCCCACTCAACTGCCATCAGACGCAGACACAGCCCAGCCCTCCGTCCTTCCTGGACTCCTCTCTCCTGCACTGTTCTAGAACACACCTTCCCTCACTGGCATCGCAGTCTCAGTGCCCTTTGCCAGTTCCTCATTTTCTCAGCTCAAACTCCACACACTGCCTGAGGGTCTCCTCTGTGCTTGTTCACCTGGATTTAAATGCTGCCTCCACGCTGATGTTCCCGTGTTCACATGTTCACCTCACTTCCTAAATAGGTTTTACAGACTTTTTACATCTAATTGCCTTGAAATCTCTCCTTGAAATCTTGGATATACCAGAGGCCTCTGTAATAAGGTGACCTCTGAACAGAGAACTGAAGAATCAAGGACAAAAACCTCACCTCTATCTACAGGAGAATGATCCAGGGTGTTAACAGTGACACAAATGACAAACCCAATTTACACGTCAAGATCAATTTTGCTGCTTACTAGGAAATGAAATGGATGTAAATGCAAAATTACTGAAGGTGGTGGCCTAGGGACCACCTAGGCTGGAGGCAATGGGAATAGAAAAGTATGTTTAGGACTAGAATCAGTAAGACTTTCTGACAGACAAGGAATGAATGTTAAAGAAAAGAAAGGAATCACGAATGAGTCTCCACTCACTGACCAGGCTTCTTTTCTCCAGGGTATACTGTTGTCTGCTTTGTCAGAGATCAGCAGACTGCATGTGGATGGTTCTGCATCAGGGTTGCCTGTTGTGTTCCATTGGTCTATGTTTCTATTTTTCTACCAGTACATGCTATTCTGGTTACTACAGCCTTGTAGTATAGTTTGAAAAGCAGAACTATAAACTGAAAAACTGGGAAAACTGAATAGCCACATGCAGAAGATTGAAACAGAATCCATAGCTCTCACTGCTCACAAGAAAATTAATTCAAGATGGATAAAAGATTAATTCAAACTTAACACTTAAAGCCATAGGAATTATAGAAGATAATGCTGCAAAGACTCTTCTAGGCATTGCTGCAGGCAAAAAGTTTAGGAAGATTTCCAATGGCAATCATAGCAACAACAAAATAAATAAATGGGACTTGATTAAAGCTAAAGAAATAATCTACAGAGCAAATTGGCAATCTACACAATGGGAGAAAATATTCACAAGCTATATATCTGATAAAGGGTTAACAATCAGAATCTACAAAGAACCCAAGTAAATCAGCAAGGAAAAAACAAAACAAATAACCCCATTAAAAACTGGGCAAAAGACATTAAGCTTTTCAAAATGCACACTTTTCAAGAGAAGACAAATGGCTGATTAACACACAAAAAATGCTGAACATTATTGATTATCAGGGAAATGCAAACTAAAAGCACAATAAAACATCACCTTATCTCAGAATGGCTTTTATTAAAAATTCTAATACAATAGATGCTGCCATGGATGCAGAAAAAAAGGAAAGTTTATACATTATTGGTGGGACTGCAAATTAGTAAAACCTCAATGGAAAACAGTATGGAGATTCCTCAAAGAAGTAAAAGTAGATCTACTATTTGATACAGCAATCCCACTGTTGGGTATTTACCCAAAGGAAAATGAGTCTTTTTTTTTTTTTTTTTTTTAAATCAAGAAGACATCTGTACTTGAAGGTTCACTACAGCACAATTCACAATCATAAAGATGTGGCATCAACTCAAGTTCCCATCCATTCATAAGTGGATTAAGAAAATGTGGTAGATGTATACAGTGGAATACTACTCAGTCATGAAGAAGGATGAATTAAGGCCTTTCGCAACAATCTGGATGGAAAAGGAGACCATTAAACTAAGCGAAGTATCTAAAGAATGGAAAAACAAATAACACATATACTCACCATTAGATTGCAATTAACCAATGAAAATACATACAGGTGCACAGAGGGAAGTAAAACTCAGTGGAAATCAAGCAGGGGGGTAAGGGAGGGGAGGATGGGTGTTAGATGTAACCAAAATTGATACATGTAACCAAAAACATTTGTATCTCTGTAATATTTTGAAATAAAATAAACTGACTCTTCAGTTCTTATCTCAAACATCTGAGTTGATCATGGTGCATTTACTGAAAGGGAAGCCTAAGAGTAAAGGATGGAAGGGAGAAAGAAGACAGAGACAAGCTTAAAACGCGTTAGTGCCCTAAAACATTCTTCCCTTCGGTATCTGTTCGCTGTCTGGTTTGCTTTCTTGCTTCCTTTCGTTCTCTATTCAGAGGTCACCTTATCAGAAAGGCCTCCCTTACCTTTACACGTGGACACTCACAGCATCCTACTACCACCCCGGCACTCACTATTGCCTTTATTCTCCTGTTATTTTCTTCCTATGGGAATTATCACATTTTGACATATTTGCTTATTTATCATTTCACTAGAATGTTATTCTATAAGGGCAAGAACTGTACCTGATACACAGAAGCAGCTCAATAAATGTCTTTTTAATAAATGAATAAATGACTGTTTTCTCCTCATACTTTAAATTTCAAACTCCCTAACCACAGATTGAAGGCCTTACAATAGCTGGCCTTCTGCCTCTCTCTCTCCTCTCAGCTTTTCTGCTACAGCCAAGCTCATCTCCCAGTTCCTTTAACATTCCATTCCCGTTCCTTTTGTCTGAAATGCTATCTCCTCTGTTGGTAGAGTTAGCTCATTCTCATCCTTTCACTTTCAGCTTCTTCCTTAAAGAAGTCTGACCATTCTACTACACTTAAAGTGTCCTCCCATTTTCTTATTCCTTTACGTTTCTTGTTGGTTTATTTGACAGCAGTTTTCATAATGTGCAATTATTTTACTTGCTTAATCATACATATAATATACATAATATGTATATATTTAATTTCTGTCTTCTTCATTTGGCTAACTTGGTACTGATAAGTTGTACATAATCAATAATTAATGCTAAATGAATACAAATTCTCGTAAGGGCTGCTTATTGCTTTGAATTTAAGAATTGTTATTTTTATGCGCATGGGGGGTAGTGAGGAGAAAAAAAAGACTGAGTTCCTGCCTATGTGACACTAGGTGACCTTGCAACTGAAGCTGCTGACCATAAACTCGATATTTCATTGTTACTTAACTGCAAAGGAGAGCTGATGCAAGTTGATGGCCAACACTTGGCTTTGTAGTTACTAAATTAGCCAGGAGCCTGCCAAGAGCACTACTGGGGGACAGGTGGCTAGAAAGACAGAAGTTTAAGGATTAACATGTACAATAGTCCCAGAAAAAAATACACTACCATCGTAAGCTCTAGGCCCATTTTACAGTACCTCACCCAAGGGACCAGACAGTTACCTTGCCGTGAAGAGATTACACTGGGGTCTATCACAGAATGGACATCTATTCACCCCTGCAAGAGTAGACACTTACTTTGGATTTTAATTGTCTTTTTCCTACAAATCATGGTTCTGCAGGTAGCCTCAGTGGTAAAATTCCTGAACGCCTTATACACCACTGTGATATCCTGTACAGTAATGTCTCTGACTGACAAACTCACTTTATGGAGAAGAAAGTAAAACAAGGAAATGCCGTGAAGTACAGTGGTCTTATGTCCCTCATCAATAGAAAGAGCTGTCTTTTTACTTACATTAATGACTCGGAGTGGCAGCTGGCAGACAGCACCCTGGAAAGGTCAGAGTACTGACTGTAGGACAGGACATGCTCTGAAGGAGTAACCATCAATGACGCGGTTTCTCCCACTGCCAGAACATACAATTCCAGGAACCATGCAGTCAGGTGTGCAGATGCCCTTTGAAATCACAGCTAATAACCACTCCCAGAATTTTTGCTTCCATTCCCTACAACTTTAGCTCCGCTAGCTGGGTGGCTTAACAATGTAACTGGAAGCTGAAAAAGCCAAAAAACCATTTGATGACCTCATGCTGCCAGATGAACAAATAAAACATGCTCAAAATGCAGTCTGGAGAACTGATCCTGATGATGAAATTGGGGTGCTGCTATAAAGAAGGCGAGAGAAAAACTTGGATGGACCCCACAGAAACTCTTACACCATTATATGGATTTGAAAAATTACTGATTTTTACAACCCTTTATATTTCCGGCCTCTAAGGAATGACAAAGACTGGTCACTCCTCTGGATGGAGAATCTTGATTATCTTAGTGGCTGGTTGAAAAAAAGGTGTACAGGTGATTGGAGAAAATAGATCATAAATATCTGTTTGGTCCCCGATCAGTTTCAGAAACAAATACTATGGCCTCTACCTTTGCTTCCTTGCTGCCTCATATATGAACTAACATGCTATTTTAATTAACATGCTTTAATTAATTTTCCTCTTTACTCTCCTTATCCTCTAGTGTTGAATACAGCATATGTTAGTTGTGGGTAACTTTATCATTTAGTACACTGGTGACAGAACACTGAAACGGGTGACAAAGAACCAGAGGATGACAAACAAGAAATCCAGAACAATGTGCTGTGTATGGACAGCCAGTACCTGGACATCATCTCCTACAGTACAAGGCAGAGGTTGGAAGCTATTCGCCTTTCCCTGCCATATGCCAGAGATCAGAACTCAGGCATTCAGATCTCTCTGTCTTGACTGGAAACTTGCAGAGTGATGCAAAGATACAGATAGCAATAGTTTGAGATTAATGGTGCAAGTAGTAGAATTCAAGTGCCATGGCAGCACATACCCATGAACTCCTGAAACCATTACATAAAGGCTTCCTAAAGATGAATATAGAAGGGTATTACTTATGAGATTTTCCTGATGTGGTATGATCTTTTCCTTTCTTTTTTTTTGAGACAGAGTCTCACTATGTTGCCCTTGGTAGAGTGCTGTGGTGTTACAGCTCACAGCAACCTCCAACTCTTGGCCTTAAGTGATTCTCCTGCCTCAGCCTCCCAGGTAGCTGGGACTAGAGCACCTGCCATAATGCCCGGGTATTTTTTTAGAGACGGGGTCTCACTGTGGCTCAGGCTTGTCTCCAACTTGTGAGGTTAGGCAGTCCACCCACCTTGGCCTCCCAAGAGCTGGGATTACAGGCGTGAGCCATGGCACCCAGCCCGCAGTTTGATCTTAAATCAATGATACGTGTGAAGATGTCTCTCTGCTTCCTTAATAACTTCATTATGAGATCATACTGGATTAAGTAGATAGGTAACATTTTTTTTGGCTTTGTGAAAAAAAGCTAGAGCACATACCATATATACTCAAGTATAAGCTGAGTATACTCCGAGTATAGCTGGCACAAATTTTGTGCCGAAAAACCCGAACTCAGCACAAAACTCGGCTTATACTAGAGTATATACGGTATATTCATTTTAGTCACATTCTCTCCATTCTCTTTGGATACACTCTACTTTCTTTACCCTCCTTACTCTCCCCCACTGACAGTTCCAGACTCAATGTCATCAACAGCACAATAATTTGGATGATGCTCTATGCCAGACGCCCTGTGCCAGAGCTGCCAGGAAACTGGTGGCTGTGCTTACCTGGCCTCCTTCAACAGCTCAAGTTGTCAACACCAGAGATCTGACCAGTGACCCAGGCCTTGCCACAGAACACCAATTTAACCCTCCTGTATAAGGAGCAGCAGCAGGAGTAGCCACTACGCTTCCAACCCAGAGTATTATAGAAGGAAGCGATGCAAAGACTAAAATGTTAGAAAGTTTTCCTATTTTAAATTAATTATTTAGGGGTTCAACAACTGAAACATCTACTTTATAACAGCCTTTAGTATAGTCACATCGAATTCACACAGTGATCAGTTAGAAACCCTCTTAAATTTTGATTTTAAAGGTGAATGTCTTTGGAAGCAATTATAAAACGAGGCCTAGCTTGCCTTATTCTTGAGATCGACTTGGTGAAACAAAAAGTCCAGAAATGACGTAATTATTTCTAGCTGTCCACCTTTGTAATAACTATTTCATAATAAATTTATATTTATTAATATAAACAAAGCAATAAGACTAATACATTTAAAATTCATAATAAATATTTTACATAACTATAAGATAATACTTTCTAGCTGTCTTACTTTATCCTATTTTAGCAGCAAAAATCTATACTCTGCTCAGAAATGATGAATAAGTTCTATGGTTTGTACTTGGGCTTGGTGATAAAATTTCATGCTGATAAAAACAAAAACAAAACAGAGAAGTAATGCTACACAATGTCTGAACTATCCACAGTTTCTTAGGTCTCTACACTAAAATAAAAAAAAATACAGCAGAGGCATTCTATGGTTGGGAAGAGCGTCTGAGGTTCACATTTGAAGTTAACATGAGTCACGCATATAACAAACTCACAGTGTCTATATACTTGGAGCAAACATCCCAAAACATGTTTAGTAGTTTTGAACTTTGTATCCTGAATTCAAAGAAAAGCTCCATTTGGCAGAATTTTAGGGATGAGACATAGTGGAATAAAATTACACCTAGAGCCATGTTCCACATAAACTAAGTCATCAATATTCCACGTATCTATTTTTCAGCACTGGCCTCCTAAGTCACAACACTGTTTTAGACACATGAGGGTGATTTATTTGATGGAATGCCAAATAAATCATACAGGACAAAAAAAAATCCGCTGGAAAAATTATTTTGACTTTGTATTATTTTGACTAAATATCTGGTATAAACACACAAATAACTTAAAGAAGTAAAGATGAAATGTGAAAGATATAATGATACCTGTCACTCTATTTCAAGCTGTCAGTTGATAGCCTTTATATTAAGCTAGTTTTAGGGTCTATTAGTGAACAAGGTCATCTGTGGAACTAAGCAAGAACATTTTGAAACATTGGTTAATTATTACATACTAAAGTAATATATATAGTGCTATCCAATGGGCCTACCAACACCAAGTGAACCATTAAGAAGTTGGGGAGAAACATGCAAACTGCTAAGAATGGATAGCAGTGGGTTTGGAGCCTTGTTTTATACTGATGCCAAGCAACACTGATTTTCTTCAGACTGCAGGAGATCACAGGCCTGGGCTGGATTTGAACTTGCCAGCTCTGGTGTATGTAGCTGGCGCCTTAGCTGCTTGAGCTATAGGTGACGAGCCAGGATAACAGGTTTTTAATTTTTATACACTTGTGTTTCCCAAATTAAAAAAAAATATATTTTTCTAAAACTTAATTTTGCAAAATTGATTTTAAGTTTCATGAGGGCAAGGAATAATCACAAACATTATGAAAACTTAGCTGAATATCAAAATATATGAGTAATAATGTTAGAGGGAAAAATCATAACTATGGATATATAAAATAGTATTTAGCAGAAAAATACTGGAACAAAACATACCAGAACATTAATGGCGTGTTAATGTGGCAGTATCATGCATTTCTTCTGACCTCTGTTATTTTTTCCAAATTTCTGTTATTTTACACTTTCATTATGGAATAAAACTAAACATAATGAAATATGTAATTTCCACAGTAATCCCAGCTAATCTGAAATGTGTAAGAAGCAGAAGATAAGTATGTTGCTCACCTCTCGTTCATCCATATTCAGCCACTGCTTTGGATCTTCCTCAGTAGCCAGAAAGGCTATCAATTCCAAGGCAGTGAGACGAGTTTGACGTCTGGATGAGACAAATATTAAAACAGGCTTGGCCGGAGAATGGCTTCTAATTGCTGTTGAGAAGTTGTGGAAAATGAAATTACAAGCCTTTTAACAATAGAATATAGATTTCAACAGGCTATCACATGAATATATGAAAACTAATGATGCAAACGACTTAGGTGAATTTTCAGTTTGGTTGTAAAATTTAGCATTATTCCGGGTACTACTCCATGGGTCTGGCAGCATATTGCACAAATGACAGGAAAGGAAGTTGAAAGTCCCTCCCTATGATATACTGCCTCAGAAAGAAAAAAAGATTTAATTATGTCTACTCCGAGTTCCATTCTGAACTGCCAAAGAAGAAGAAACTTCAAGGCTGAGGATCTCTATGAAGAGCTCTGCGTGGACACTAACTCTCAGGCTGAGAGTCCTCAGTTGTGCTTCTTAGATGTTTTGCTTGCCTAAGCCTCATATTACTCCAGTTCACTAGTCTTGGAGTCTGGTGAGAAAGTCAAGTCCCACAAGGTGATGAACCACGCCTGAGATGGTTATGTCAATTAGTTTGATTTAACCATTTCACATTGTATATCAAATCATCACACTGTACCCTATAAACATATAGTTATGATTTAATAAAAATTAAGTCAAAAAAAAGAAAAATGCCCAAGAAAGACTAAAACAACTTTTTATTTTTGTCCTGTTATCAATAGATGGAAACATGAGGAGAGTTTATGATAATAAACAGGCTGAGAGATAAACCAGATGAACACGTTCCCTCTGGGTTTCCAAAAACGTATGTATGAGGTTTTAAGAGAGAAGGTAAGAGAACATGGAAGAGGGCTGAAGAGAATAGAATGACTGCAGTAAGGCGTGTCTGAGAATGCACGTGGTGGTCAGCAGAAGACCGGTACTTTGAAACCTCACTAACGAGGCTGAGGAAATTTTGTAAATCAAATCTTCAAAAATCATTACTTAAAGAGCCATATAAATCAAGTAACTGAAAATGAGGTTTCTTTGGTATACATAGGAGACCTATCTCTATAGGATGCTGCAAGTACAATAAATATTTATATTGATAATAGCTCTCTTAAAAGCCAGAGATATTTAAAACATTTATATAAGAAAGTTTAACCTTCTTGTTATTGCTTGAAATGTGAGCTGTGGAATTTCTTTTTATAGGCTGGGAAACAAGGTTTATAATGGAAATGTTGACATGACCTTGACATTATTTATAACCTAACTGCAAGAAATAAAGCTATCACAAAATCATATTTCTAAACTCACAGAAATATAGTAATCACTACAGGTATAATAAATACTTTATAAGGTTAGCTGTTGTGCTGATACCGCATCTAAAGAGTGTAAGTATTTTAGTTATTTACTATTGATTTACATAACACAAAATGCTATGCAATCAGTCATTCCTTAGATATAAGCAACTTCAACATGAATATTATGAAAAATAAACTCATTTATCTTATATTTCACTCTTTTACCATTTATCAGAATATTATAATGTAAATGGTAAAGCTTTGATAAATCATATTAGAAATATAATGTTTGAAATACAAATATTAATACAATATTGGTATCATTTATGCATATAAATATAAATAGATCTCTGTCTCTTTTTTAAAAACTGAACATTTAATGGATTTTTTTGCTGCTGCAAGAACAGGTGTGGCTGAACAGCTCATGGCAGATTTATTGTTCATTAGTGATTTTGTACAATGCTTCTGTGGAGGTGTAAATAATCTGAACTGCCAAGATCGGTCTCTAGTTCACAATCAATACGTTGCTTCTGTCATAAGGCTAATTACAGCAGCTAAAAAGTCACCTCACAACTGTCACCTCACAATCAACAGCAGTTCACATTTGAGAATTTATTTTAGAGGTTATTTTTAATTGATACAATAAATATTCCTTATGCAGCCTAAATAAAACATGTTTCAATAAAATAGAAGTGTTATTCTTAAATCTTTCCCGTTTGCCTAATTTGTTAGAAAAGAAAAAATGAAAAGCAAGACACAAAAAAAGAAGCACGTACCAAAGTACTAAAATTTCTAAGTTTTATGGTTTCTCATAAAGATTAAGATTGTGTGATGTTTTTGACTTGTAATTCCTGTTTATCATTTGTTCAAGCTACTGACTGCCATAAGAAAACTATTTAATTAATTTTAAGATTAACTTGATCACTTTTTAAATTATGATTTTATCACAAAGACCTTATCATTTATGAAATCTGTCTAATTTTCAGTAGGCTATTTAAAATATATTTATGTTCCCTAACAGTTGAGATAAATAGTTTTAGACGGCTTTGGGTATTTGTAGAATTTGGACCAGTAATACTCTTCCAAAAGAAACCCAAACTATTTCTTTTTGTTTTTGAGGCAGAGTCTCACTCTGTTGCCCAGGCTAGAGTGCCAAGCAACTCAGTCTTGCTCACAGCAACCTCAGACTTCTGGGTTCCAGGGATCCTCCTACCTCACCCTCCTGCGTAGCTGGGACTATAGGTGCCCACCACAGTGCCTGGATAATTTTTCTATTTTTAGTAGACACAGGGTCTTGCTCTTGTTCAGGTTGGTCTTAAATTCCTGAGCTCAAGCAATCCTCCCACCTTGGCCTCCCCGAGTGCTAGAATTACAGATGTGAGCTACTGTGTCCAGGCAAAACCAAACCACTTCAAATGCACATGATAGCTACAATAAAAAACGGTTACTACTTCATTCCAAGAATCTGAACCTTACCCTGAAATGCAGGTTTGTTCATACTCGCCATACGAGGACAGTAATGTTGACCTGGGAAGCCTTGAATGTGAACTTCCAGGGGCACTGGGCGTACTGATGGTCGGAAGTTGAACAAACCCATCTAGAGTAAATGTGAGAAAGCATTTTTAATTTTTATATTTAAGTGTATAATGTTATGATACCTGCTTCATATGGCCAGATAAGTCACGCTACTAAACAATTTACCAGTCTTCTTTATACCTGCTTAATGTTGAGCCAGTCAGCAAGGTCTCTGGCATTAGCTAATGCAGTAGACAGTCCAACTATTCTAACAGGCTTTTCTGTATGTGATGAGATAAAATTTGTTCGAGATACAATGACCTCAAGAACAGGGCCTCTTTCCTCCCCTAGGAAACAGAAACAATACATGTTAACAAATCTGTTTGGTAGTAGCTGCTGGTTGCTGCAATTACAAAATTGAAAGACTATAGGTTTTTCAGAAAACTAAAAATAGAACTACCGTATGATCCAGAAACCTCACTGCTGGGTATGTAGGTATTCAAAGCAACTGAAATCAATGTGCTGAAGAGACATTTGTATTCCTCTGTTCACTGAGGTACGATTTACAATAGCCAAGATATGGACTCAACCTAAGTGTCTATGAACAGATCCACGGGTAAAGAAATTGTGGCATACATACACAATGGAATATTATTTAAGCTTAAAAAGAAGAAAATTCTGTCATTTGTGAGAATATAGATGAACTCCAAGGACATTATCCTAAAAGAAATAACCTGGTACAGAAAGATAAACGCTGCATGATCTCATTTACATGTGGAATCAAAAAAAGCTGAATTTATGGAAGTAGAAAGTAGAAAGGTGGTTACCTAAGGTTGAGGGAGGAGGGTGTGGGAGGAATCAGAGAGATGTTGGTCAAAGGGTACAAAGTTACAGTTAGATAGGAAGAGTAAGTTTGTGAGAGCTTGTACAGCAGGGTGACTACAAGTTAATAATGTATATTTCAAAATTGGTAAGAGTAAATTTCTAATGTCTTCCCACAAAAATGTATAAGTGAAGTAAGATATATTAATTATCTTAATTTAATCATACCACATATAATACGTATATTAAAATACCACACTGTACCCCATAAATTCATGATGGCCATAAAGTTCATGTGCAATTTGAAATAGACAACTATTTAAAATTGCATGGGAATGTAAACATGGCCATGCCGTATATACAAATATCCTTCAACTAAAAATAATATTAATAATTACTTTTTTAAAAAGTAAAAGTTTGTAAACTGGCTTTAAATGCAGCAGTACACACCAAGCAGATGAATCTCATCTATGATGAGAATAGTGACTTGCTGAACATAGTTCCTATTTTGCCAGCTTCTGCTGACTCCATCCCACTTCTCCGGTGTAGTGACAATAAGGTCAGCCTTGGCAATAGACTTCATATCAGGAGTCACATCTCCTGTTAGTTCAATAACTCTGGAGGGAAATAAAAATAATAAAATAAAATTTTCAAGTGACAAATGACCTAGGAAAGGCACAAATATATTACTTTTAAAATATGATTTTCTAAGGCTTAAAACTTTTCTTTCCCTTTGATTTCTGAAATTTCTGATCCCCAAACATGTATTTCTTAAGAATTCTGAGATGACTTATTGCCATAAAATGAAAGACACATAAATTTAAATCACTGACATATCTAACTTTTCAAGAATGTCAAACTTTGCTTTAATTAGTTTACAGAATCTCTATTAAATGTAATTTTATAAAGTTAAATTCATACTTCCTTGTCCATATGTTAGAATAAACACCTTTTTAATGAGGGAAAGTGCTAGTTTATTACTACAAAAGAAGGCATTAAGTGAGAATATTTAAGATTATGTGTAAATGTCATAAAGATTATGTGCAAACATTTCTTAGTTTGCCATTTTCTATAGATTTTATGGGCAAATTCAAACATATTACGACACAAACAAGATAAGCCAGGGCAAATATGTGCCACATCATTCTGAACAGATCTTAGTTGCATAGTGAGAAGGAGGGAAAAGAAAAACCTATGAAAGTCTAGAAGAGTTAGGTAATACATAGAAAAATCTGTAGGCTAATTCCTAATTTTAGGCAACTATTAAATAATTTCTATATTTGTATTAAGACAGGGAAAAGGGCAAGACTGGTTCCTCCAAGCATAATGTTTCCAAAACATTTACTTATTTTTATTTTAGAGATTTTCACATTTTACATATTTTGAATATGTAATATTTAATGTTTGCTTTGTTCAAAAAATATGTAGTGAATAGTTTCTATAGCATCCCTATCCTATGGCCATCTAGTTCTAATTCTGAAGCAATGTTCACATTCTCTAATCTGTTTTTAAAACAAAAGGTAGGATACTTCACTAAATTTTTTAAACAACATCTCTGGAAATTATTCCTTTAGTATATAAAGAACCCTTTTCTAAATAGAGTGATATAATATTCTGCATTGTGTGACAGTACCATCATTTACTTAGAGATACTTTATTGGACATTCAGCTTATCTGTAATTTTTTTACACTAAAACCAATATAATATTCCAATGAATAACCTTGTGCTACATTAAAATATTAACAAAAAAATCCAAACATGTTCTTCAAGGAAGTATTTTTTGTAAATAATTTACATACAAAGTGTCTTCTAAGTGGTTTCTGGAGGTTACTTTGAATAGTATGAACAAAAGAAAGAGAGATCTTATTTTTATTGTGTTTTAGAATGAAAATACTTCGAAAAAATTATCTTGTAGTGTAAAGTACACACATTAAGTAATTTAAGCAATTTTATTTTTCAGTCTTAACACAATGGATATTGATACCATTTTAATAGTTACATTTTTTTAATAAAAGACTGTAAAATTATTATAAAACCATTTAACAGTTTTATTAATCTTTTATTTTTTAGTCCTTTTAGACTATTGAAAGCATATCTATTAAGTAAATATAAGAACTTACTTTTTACCAAGCTTTTCTTCTATTCTAACTTTCCAGTCATCTATTCTTTCACGTACTAGGGCTTTAAGGGGTGCAATATATACTGCCTAAAAAGGGGGGAATAGACAAAAAACACTCTCATGAAAATAGTAACAGCATTTTCAGACAAAAGTAAACTCCCAAATATTTGTCAGCATATGATAGTGTGGTTCTAAAATGCATCTTTTAATACTGAATACTTGAACTTTTTCATTAATGGGAAAAAGTCATTGATTTAAACCACATTTACCCAAAATAAGACAAATATAACACATCATAAATAACCTATCATAATATCTGCTAAAAAGCATCAGAGGTATTTTGAAATTATATTGTAACACAATGTGAATAGAAAAATGAAGAGTTTAATACATGGACGTTACATAGAGAAAATCAAACTTCTGATGAAAATGTTTTTCCTAGCACTATGATTATGATTTATGAGCTATGTATAACTCTTTCATAAGAAAGTTATTATTTTGAAGTTTTAAAGAGAAATAAACTAGTTGTTTAAATTTTAATGCGGATTTTATGGAAGAGGACAGTTATACATTTTAGGTGTTAAAAAAATAAATAAAAACTGGTCTTTAATAATCCAGACCTAAACAAGTGTTATTCATTAAGAAATTCTTCCCTTTGGCTTGGCGCCTATAAGCTCAGCGACTAGGGCGCCAGCCACATACACCGGAGCTGGCAGGTTTGAATCCAGCCCAGGCCTGCCAAACAATGACAACTACAACCAAAAAATAGATGGACATTGTGGTGGGTGCCTGTAATCCCAGCTAGTTGGGAGGTTGAGGCAAGAGAATTGCTTAAGCCTGAGTTGGAGGTTGCTGTGAGCTGTGAGGCCATAGCACTCTACCCAGGGAGAAAAAGTGAGACTCTGTCTAAAAAAAAAAAATTCTTCTCTTTATAAAATTAGAGTAAATTATATCATATAATTGTATAGTATAGCATAGTATAGACTATATAATTATAATTATACTATATTAATGCATTGAAGTTTTGAAGAGAAATAAACATATTATTAAATCTTAATGCAGACTTTATGGAAAATGACAGTTATACATTTGAGGTGTTAAAAAATAAATAAAAACAATAGAAAATTTAATCAAGGATGTAAAAAATATGTACCCTGAAAACTATGAAACATTGATGAAACTGAAAGTGACACAAATAAATGGAAAGATATCCACATTTGTGAACTGGAGTAATTAAGATTGTTGAAATGTTCACACCACCCAAAGTAATCTGCAGTTTCAATGTAATCCCTATCAAATCCCAATGGCATGTTTGACAGAAATAGAAAAAAACAATCCTAAAATTCATGTGGAACCACAAAAGACTCTGGATAGCCAAAGCAGTCTTGAGAAAGAAGACCAAAATTACAGGTGCCATATTTGCTGGTGTCAAATTATATTTCAAAGCTGCTGTAATAATCAAGAGACCGTGGCAGTATAGCACTGGCATGAGAAGAGGCCCACAGATCGCTGGAACAGGACAGAGAGCCCCCACATCAACCCATGCATAGAGGTCAACTAATCTTTGACAAGAGTACCAAGAATATATGTAATGAGGAAAAGATAGGCTTTCCATAAATAGTGTTGAGCAAATTGGGTAATGAAACTGGACCCCTGCCTTACACTATATACAAAAATCAACATGAAGTAGAAAGAAAATTACGCAAGTAGAGAGTACAACAAACTAAAAAGCTGCTGCACATCAAAGAAAACAAAGTAAAGAGACAACCTACATAACGGGAGACAGTATTGCAAACTATATACGTATAATACACCCCCGCCCCCCCAGCCAATCAGTGGTTTTGCTTTCCGAGGTTTCAGTTACCCATGATCAAATGAGGTCCAAAAAAATTAAATGGAAAATTACAGAAGTAAACATTTGTAAATTATAAATTGTATGTGCTTTGGAGTAACTTGACAAAATCTTGCACTGTCCTGCTCCATCCCATCCAGAATATCAATCATCCTTTTGTCCAGTGTCTCCACTAGATACTTCCTACCCTTAGTTACTTAGTAGATAGCCCTCATCAGCCAGTCATAATATTACAGGGCTTGTGTTTAAGTAACCCTTATGCTACATAAAAATGACTCCAAAGAGCTAAAGAGTACTGATGTTGGCACTTCTAATTTGCTATAAAGTGTTTCCTTTAAGTCAGTGGTTGTCAACCTTTCTAATGCTGCGACCTTTTAATACAGTTCCTCATGTTGTGGCGACCCCCAACCATAAAATCATTTTCACTGCTACTTCATAATTGTAATTTTGTTACTGTTATGAATCATAATATAAATATCTGATATGCAGGATATATTTTCATTGGTCATGACCCACAGGTTGAGAACCGCTGCTTTAAGTGAAAAGGTGAATGTTCTTGACTTGAGAGAGAAGAAATCATATGGTGAGGTTGCTAACTACAGTAAGAACAAATCTTCTCTCCATGAAATTAATAAAATAATAAAGGAAAAAGGATCATGTAGGAAAAATAATACATCTGTGTTAGATTTGCTGTCATATCTCAAACTGCAAAAATATGGTAGGGGCTTAGTTAAGATAAAAAAGGCATTACAGTTGTGGATGGAAGACATGAACCAAAATGTGCTCAATTTTTTCAACTTTAATAAACTTTTATTGAATTATATATGAATGTAATATTTCTTATTTTACTTTTTTAAATTGACATAAAAATTGTACATATTTATGGGGTATGCAGTGATGTTTTGATATATACATTGCATAATAATCAGATCAAGGCAATTAGCATATCCATCCTCTCAAACATTTAACATTTCTTTGTTTTGGGTATATTCATTATTGTCCTAGCTATTTGAAATCATATGATATGTTATTGTTAACTATAGCCATCCTACAGTGGTCAGAATACTAGAACTTATTCTTCCTATGTAGCTATAATTTTGTATCCTTATAACAAATCTTTAACAATCCCTTATTCCCCTGTCCCAATTGTGTTCAAAGCTATTTATGTTTTCAGGCACCGACTGGGGTCTTAGCACCCACCTTGGAAAAGGGGGGAAGAGCTACTGTATGTGATAAGGGATTTAAACTCAAAATATATAGGAAACACATACAACTCCATAGCAAAAATCTCAAATAATTCAAATAAAAGTGAGCCAAGCATATGAAAGATATTTTTTTTCCAAAGGAAACACACTGATGGGCCTCAGGTGTATGTAAAGGTGGTCAGAATCACTTCTCATCAGGGAAACTCAAATCAAAATAAAATGAGGTATCACCTTAACACTTACGAGGGCTACCACAAAATTCCAACAGATAGCTGAGTGGGGCGGCACAGGCTTACAGTCTCCTTTGGAGAGCATATGGGGAAAGGAAACTAGCTGAGTGCGGCGGCACAGGCTTACAGTCTCCCTTGGAGAGAATATGGGGAAATGAAACTGTTGTACACTGTGTAGTGGGAATTTTAAATGGGATCATGGTTATGGATATAGTACGGAAGTTCTTAAAAATTTACACATGGGACTATCCAGCAATCCCACTACTGGGATTCAAAGGAAATGAGATCAAGATCTTGAAGAGATATCTGCACTCTCATTTTTTTAAAATTGCAGCATTATTCAGAATAGCTAAAATATGGAAACAATCTAAGAGTCCCAGATAGATGAATGGATAAGTTTTGGTATACACACCACACACACACAAAACGAACCATTATTCAGCTTTAAACAAAGGAATGTAGGGGATGATCTGCTAAGTTAAATAAGCCAGACATGGAAAGAAAAATACTGCATGATTGTACTTATATGTGGAACCTAAATAAATCACATTCACAGACGCAAAGAGGAAAATAGTGCTTATGGAGGGTAAAGATGGGGGTAGAGGGGATATTGGCCAAAGGGTATAAAGTTTCTTTTACATAAATAGATCTATATACAGCATGGTAATTAATACTAGTGCAATGTATACTTAAAATTAACTAAAAGAATTGATCTTAAATGTTTTTACCACACAAAAAAGGTAACTATAAGAAGTGATGGATGTGTTAATTAGCTTGGCTGTAGTAATCATTTGAAAGGTACATACGAACAAAATATCACATTGTATACCTTAAATATATACAATATTTATTTTAAAATAAAGTATAATAATACTGGAAAATAATTTAAAAAATAAAAATATTATGTTTCAAGAAAGCTTGAAATCAATACTTATTTAATGTTAATTAACAATACTGTGGCTATTTGCAGAAAACGAGAATAAAAGATACCTCTATATTTTCTCCGCATAACAAAACTGTGTTTATTAAAGTACTAGTATTTTTTCCATATCCAAAAGGTTTGATTATGAATTTTATATACCTTATAACTTTTCCTATCAATTAGGTATCTCATAATGAAACTACCTATTAATAGCAGATATATTACAACTAGAAAAGGCCACGTGAGTGTCACTATGTACGTTAGAAATTCACCTAGAGGACTGAAAAGTTTAGGTAAATTTTCTTGCAGTAAATTATTCTACTACAGGCATATCTTATCTGTGCTTTGTTTGCTTCTCTGTACTTTGCAGATAATGCAATTCTGTGATTTTTTTTTTTTTTTTTTTTTTTTTTACAAGTAGAAGGTGTGTGGCAACCCTGCACGAAACACGTCTGTCACTGCCATTTTCCAAAAAGCACGCGCTCACTTCCAGTCTCTGTGTTGCATATTGGTGATTCCTGCAATGTTGCAAACATTTCTTCATTATTACACCCGTTATAGTGATCTGAGATCAGTGATGGCTGATGTTACTATTGTGATTGTTTTGGGGTGCTATGAACCACACCCACAAGAGATGGTCAAATTAATTGACAAATGTGTGTGTCTAACTGTTCCACAGACCAGCTCTGCCCCCATCTCATTATCTTACTCCCTCTCCTTGGTACTGGTACTGGTACTGGTACTTGGTACTCCCTGAGATACAACAATATTGAAATTAAGCCAATTAATAACCTTACAGTGGCCTCTAAGTGTTCAATAAGAGGAAGTCACATGTCTTGCACTTTAAATCAAAAGCTAGAAATGATTAAGCTTAGTGAGAAAGACCTGTTAAAAGCTGAGACAGGCCAAAATTAGTCAAGTAGTGAATGCAAAAAGGACATCAACAGTAGTAAGAAAGCAAAACAACTTTATTGCTGATTGGAGAAAGTTTGAGGGAACTGGTGAGAAGATCAGATGACATTCCCTTTAGCGAAAGCCTAATCCAGAGCAAAGCCCTAACTCTTTTCAATTCTATGAAGACTCAGAGAGGTTAGAAAGATGCAGAAGAAAAATATGAAGCTAGCATAGGTTGATTCATGAAGTTTAAGAAAAGATGCCATCTCCATATTGTAGAAGTTCAAGGAGGTAAAGCTGCCCTGATGGAGAAGCTGCAGCAAATTATCCAGAAGATCCAGCTGAAATAACTGATGAAAGTATTAACACTAAACAACAGATTTTCAGTGTATATGAAACATCCTTATAATGGAATAAGACGCCATCCATGACTTTCAAAGCTAGAGAGGAGAAGTGAAGCTTCTGGCTTTCAAGCTTCAAATAACAGGCTGACTCTCTTGCTGCAGGCTAATGCAGCTGGAGACTTTTAGCTTGAAATCAATGTTCATGTGCCATTCTGAAAATGATAGGGCTTAAGAATTACGCTAACTCTACTCCGTGCTCCATAAATGGAACAACGAAGCTTGGATGACAGCACATATATTTATAACACAGTTTGCAGCATATTTTAAGCCCACTGTTGAGACCTACTTCTCAGAAAAAAAGATTTTTCTTATAGTATTACTGCTCATTGACAATGCATGTGGCTGCTCAAGAGCTCTGATGGAGATGTCAAAGGGATTTATGTTGTTTTCATGTCTGCTAAAATAACATGCATTTTGCAGCCCATGGAGTAAAAAGTAATTTCAACTCTCATGTCTAAGAAACACATTTCATAAAGCTATAGCTATCATAGACCATGATTCCTCTGATAGATATGGGCAAAGTCAATTAAAAACTTTCTGGAAATGATTCATTGTTCTAGATGCCATGAAGAACATTCATGATTCAAGGGAGGAGGGAAAAATATCAACATTAACAGGTGTTTGGAAGAAGTTGTTTCTAACCTTCATGGATAACTTTGAGGGGTTCCCTACTTCAGTAGAGGAAGTAACTATAGGTATGGTAGAAATAGCAATAGAATCAGAATTACAAGTAAAGCCTGAAGTTGGAACTGAATTACTACAATCTCATGATAAAACTTGCTTAATGGATGAGAAACTGCTTCTTACAAGTGAGCAAAGAAAATGGCTTCTTGAGATAGAATCTACTCATGGTGAAGATGCTGGGAACGCTATTGAAATAACAAAGGATTTAGAAGGTAACATAACCTGAGTTGATAAAGCTGCAGCAGGGTTTGAGAGGATCAACTCCAAGTTTGAAAGCTCTACTGTGGGTTAAATGCTATCAAATAGCATTGCCCACTGCAAAGAAATATTTCATGAAAGGAAGAGCCAATCAATGTGGAAAACCTCATTTTTCTTATTTTAAGCAATTTTCACTGCATTCCTACTTTCAGCAATCACCACACATTTAGTAGCCATAAACATTGATTCAACATCCTCTACCAATAAAAAGGTTTCTATTTGCTGAAAGCTCAGATGATTGTTATAATTTGTCAGCAATGATGTGTTTTTAAATTATGTACATTTTAGACAGAATGCCACTGCAAACTTAATACTACAGTATACAGTATAGTATAAATGCAACTTTTATATGCATTGGGAAACAAAAAATTTATGTGAACGGTTTAATTGCAAAATTCACTGTATTGTGGTGGTTTGGAACAGAACCCTGATGTTTCCAAAGCACTCCGTGGACTGATCTGGTCGTCCCCTGGAAAATTCATGGAGAGAGAGACAAATCTACTCACTGGGATCTGCCAGTATATTTAGAACTGGCTATTTTAGAAATTATGAACTATCTTTTCTAACTGAACATAAGCATCCGATTTTTTCAACAGACCTTTGAAGTAGGGTATTTGTTGAAGACTCTGAAAATGGCTAATTCAGCTGCAACAGTTTTGCCCGATCCAGTGGGTGCTCCAAGAAGGACATTACAGTCTGTATGATACAGTGTATGAAATATTTGTGTCTGCACAGGGTTAAAGTGGCTGAAGTTGTACAAGGCTTCATATGCTTTACATCCCAAAGCTGTGATTGGTAAAGGCTGCAGATCCAGTAATTCTGAAAAAAATCCAACAGGTATTGCTATATAATAACTGAAAAACAAGCACAATACTGAATATAGTATTTTAAAGAATAAACTATAACAATCTTTCATTTCCGTAGAGGGGAAAAAAAACTTAACATAAATTGCTGTATACTAGAGACAGATCTCTTTTTTCCCCCCACGTCACCACATTTATCATATTGACATACTGGACATTCTTCTGGGGGAGGGAGTTCTCTATAAACCTACAATAATGCTCTCTGTCTTTCCTGATGGGAAAGAACTTGAATAACAGGTGTATGAAAGTATGCATGTTATAGAACAAAAAATCAATCCCAATTTGTAGAAAAATGAAAACCATTTGCGAACTTTAGTGCTGGAATGGTTGCTAACAAAACATTAGGTTTACTCACTAAGCCAGAGTAAATGAGTGAGCTGTTGGAAACTAAAATGAACTTATGAGGATTCTCAGAAAACACGTAGGTGGGAGCTTTAAAGCAGAGCATGATTAAGTAAAGAAACTGCCCAGAGAAAACCTAGAAAGAAACTGGATTTAGTTGTTGCTCATTTTGTGAACTGAAGGCCCAGGGCATTAGACAACATACGTGACTTAGAGAGGCCATTATACACATTCTTAAGTGTTTGATAGGCCTTAGGTGTCCCATAACATGGACAGGTATCAGTTAGAAAACCAGAGGCACTTTATTCTCAAAATTATTTCACAGAAAATGATTCTACTCATTTGAAATTTGAGAAGAAAAAACAAATAAAAATAAAATCAGTAAGGGGACAAAGTGGTACCCTGAGTTGGATCTTCACTATACAGTTTCAAATGGAAGGCAAACAAATTTTCTTTTTAAAATTTGTTTAAAAGTCAAAATGCTAATTTGTAAAATTATCCTTGCCAAAGTGCTCAGCTCTATAACACAGGTAACTGAGAGCTAACTGCATGTATTCTATGCCAGATTATAACCTCTTACATTTTCTATAGCACTGAAAATCAAGAAGAAAGGAGAGGAGACATTTCAAGTTAAGGCAATGCTAGTCATAAAACTGATACATATTCCTAATAAAATTTGAAAACCACCATTGTGCATATTTATTGATAATGTTTAATTAAGATGCTTTATTTCAGTAAAAGATGAAGATTTTTCTCGGCTGATTTGGACTCAACAGTATTCCTATATATATTTTGAAACAAATAAACCCTGGAATCACTGAGGTTATTTTATGCATTTCTAATATCATTTGGGATTCATGGTGATGCACTTATTGCTTTTTAAAATGTAGTCAGAAATCAGCTAATTATATAAATTGGGTGATATGTGCTTTGTCACTTGGCAGAGAAATGATTAAATGAACATTAAAATATTAATATAATGCTAATGCATGCATGTTAAAACCAAGGGCTGGAGTCAAAGAAACCTGCCAGTGATGTTTGAAACACACATTTTAAATTAAAGTCCCCCAAGTTTTTTCCATATTTTACTATGAGATTCTAAATCTCACCTACAGGCCCATTTGATGAAAGACCAGAAAGCTCCTCTTCAATGAGCAGATCACTAGATAGCACAATCTCATGATTTTTTTATGTCGACAAGCCTTTTAGCTACACTCTGCCAAGATACCAAAGTGGAGTTAAGCTGCAGTATTACAGTATCACCCTTTAGGATAAGCTAAGATAATGAGCAAGGTACACATTTAATAAAATTGGCAAAGTTTGGAGTCACATTAAGGCCTCCTTTCACTTCCCAAGGGACTGCCAAATAATAATTTCATTAAAAATAGTCAGAACTACATTTTTATTCTAGTGAAAAAAAAAATTTGTTGTTGGAGGAATTATATGGGGAAAAGTTAACTTTTATTTTCCTATGAAGTTATTAAGGTCTTTTGAACTCAATACTCACCAATTATGTATCCTCAAAGAGAAAAAATAAACTTAATATACTGATAATTAAGATTAGCTTCAGGACATTTTAAAAATAGAATATTTGAGGGAGCATTTATATCATTATAAGAGTTTATTCATGAAATTTGCTTCCATAAGTCAAAAAAAAGGTATTCACTCTTATGATAATATTAAATGAATTTTTGCAAGGTATGCCAATGAAAAACACTGTTATGATACTGAAGATTACTCCATCTCTTTACATTTTGGTATAAAGAAATAAAACTAATGTAAAAATTACATCTGCAGAAAACAAATTGACAGTATATATAAATCTATTCTGCAGTGCTATCATGACATGACTTCCTGATATTAGCAAATATTATGGTATAGAAGCACAACAGATGGGGAAGAACACCCAAACCCAAGAGTATGTTAACTAACATACTAGAAATAAGTTTAAATAAATTTATTTCAAGAAAAAGAAAAAAAGAATATTTCAAAAGTTTTACAGAGAGCTCAGATTAAATAAGTGACACTTGCTAGGAAAAAGGGAGAAATTATGGTGATTAGACCTAAAAAATGGAGATGAAGGCATAACGATAAAGTAACAGTGAATATCATGCTTAATAGAACTGCTGGAATTGAACTAGGCTTTGTTTAATGCTTTTGGAACTCAAATAAATAAAATTAAGGCCCCCCCTTTAAGCTCTACAAAATGTGTACATGCATTTAACTTTGAAAATTCTTTTTTCAAAATATTGTCAAATAAAATAAATTATGATTAACCAGAACCAACTTTAAAGCACAGATACTTTTTGACATTCATTAAACCTACAATGATCCAAATAAGCATTCAGTGTGTTACCTGTATGGGGAGGGTGTCTCTCTGGTAGAATCAGATGTTGAAAGTTGATAATACATACAGCCTCAGCTCCTAACCATCTATCGGAGACTGCTCGGATGTAGTATTGGGAAGGCAAAGGTTCAAAAATAGGGATTGTAAATACCAGTAATTGAGCTTCTTTGCTAATGACCTAAAGGAAACACAGTCTAAAATAAATATGGATGTTCTAATAACATAAAGATCTTTTTAGTTTATTGTTAAGATAGTATATACATAAAATAGACTAAAAATACATTATACTGAATTTCTAAGTAGCTGAGATATTCATGCACTTCAGAGTATCTCTCGTGAGTAGTATTCTTCTGAGGATATCTGATACAAAAGAAGTAACATTTTATACTTATATTATTCACATATGCATATCATCATGTATTAACAGATTACCAATTTGATTCATTATCAGAATTTCCCAAGTATTACTCAATTACTTAACTTCATGATTTTTATCATAACCAATTACCATATTATTTACTTTCTATTTTTCTATTAGTTCTGTCAGTACCTTAAGTAGAATACCAGAATCATGTGGCATAAATAGAAGGGAAACCATGAAGACAAATACAATGAACACAAACATTGATATAAAATTCTGCTGCTGCCTGCCCAAGACTCTTAGCCTGAGCTTGCTTTCTCTTTGATAGAAAGAGAAATTACAAATGAGGCATCATTTAAGAAACAGCATCAGTTTGAGTCTTTACTTTGTGATTCATAGAGAATTTTAGAAGACATGTTCTTTTCACTATGTGATTCAACACTCTTTATAAGAGTACTGTTACAGGTGTGCATGTTAATACCTAAAATTATTTATTTTACATATGCCATGCCTCTAGACTTCATGTCTTAAACTACGGTGAAGGTTATAGTGAAGGTTATACCGTCACATGTAGCTTAACAACAGGGATACATTCTGTAAAACATGTTACTAGTGATTTCCTCATGTGAACATCATGGAGTATATTTACACAAATCTATCTAAACGGCACAGCCTCTTACACATGTAGGTAATATGGCTTGGCCTACTGATCCTAAACTACAAACCTATACAGCATGTTACTATAGTGAATACCTTAGAAATTGTAACATGATGGTTAAGTATTAATATTTGTATATCTAAACGTAGAAAAGGACAGTAAAAATACAGTATTATAATCTTAAGGGACCACTGTTGTAATGTGATGGGTCATTGCCTGTAAGGCCTCCATGCAGCACATGACTGGTAATTGGGTTTCTTACTAAAATTAACAGAGTAACATTTAATCACTGTGCTCTTTCAAAACCAAATAGAAATGTAAAACATAAGAAATAAAGCTTTAATGGTACTATAAAATTATAAATATGTAGTGTAAAAACAGATATTATTAGTATATATTTTCTCTCTCAGATAGCAAAATAATATCAGGATATATTCACATATGTATACTTGCCTGTTTTTTTAGAGCTAGAAAATACTCTGAATGATAAATATGATCATTTGTAGGATCTTCTACCCAAATCCACCAGGGTTCCCCCACTGTTCCATGTACCTAGAAGAAAAACAACATTCTAGTACTGCGTACATCACAATTCATGTAAGGGATGGTGTTGTTTATGTACAAAGCACCCATTCATCTCTCTCTGACAGCTTCATTGATACATACTTTTCATTATAAAGTTTACTTGCCTTTGCATCTACAATTGGTACAAAGATGGAGCTTAAAAAATGTTATTGAATAAGAAGCAGACCCAGAGTAGATCCTTATAATATGTGTGTGTGGGTGGGTGTATATTTATGAGATAACATTTAAGGTACTGAAGGAAGGAAGAAGAAGAAGGAATAAAAATAGAAATGTGATGGGACTGAGGGAGAATATTTTGAAGATCTATGTATGGCACTAAATGTTCCATTGAAATAAATACATTTATTATGGCAAGTCATCAAGGCATTGAAAAGCATTAAGGAAGTAATCTCAGGAGGAAGGAAACAGGAAACTAGGAGGAAAATAAAGAATACTTTTTCTACAAATCCAATGACTAAGAAAATGAGAGAATAATAGTTTCAAAGAGATGATTTTAAAATGGCTCTTTTAGCATGGAGAATCTTGAATTTTTTGTAGGCTAAAATGACAAAGTTGGTAGACACGGCAAAAATGAAGATAACAAAGAAAAGGAAAGAAGACAGAACTAAAATGGCAAAGTTCCTAGGGAGTTGTATCCACTAATCTTTTGTTCTTTGTTGAAATGTCAAGGTTGCACATGTGTCACGAGGGAATCCCACTGGTTGACATATTATTAACACACCACATTTTTCTTGAGGAACACAATAAATATTACCATAGTATTTTAAATAAATCATAAATATATATATTCTTTTTAGGGGATTTTCTATATGCCTTGGGACAGATATCAGGAGGTACAGTTGAATCTATAGTACAGACATTTTTATTTAACCTAGATGTAGGCAATTTCCACTTCTACCTGATCATTCCAAGTGAAATCAGGGTTGATGGTGAGTGTTACTCGGAGGACGGTTCGTGTGATAGGCTGAATAGATGCTTCCATTGTAACGGAAGGAATCTGATGAACACATTGTTTGACCTTCAGTCCAATATTCACATGATGCAAAATGTGACCTGCAAGGAAAATATCACATAGAAGAAATGCGTTGAGACAGAACAAGTAATATAATCTGACTTGTAAATGGGATTTCAGAGGTGATTTTATTGCTTGTTTTATGATTTGCTATGTAGAATAGCTGACATTCTTGACCTGGCATGTTTGAATATTTTGTAATAGTTAACTTGAATTAGCAATTCATAGCTCTAAAACCCAGCATCAAGCTTTCTTTAGCTATTAATAGGATTCTTAAAATTACTGAAACTCAATAGTGTTGAAACTACTATCAACTGACCCACTTCTCTCCAAGCTGGTTTCTGACACAGTATAGAAATATTTAGTATTTTGTAAAAACAGCCACTTATTCAGGCTCTATTTCAGAACCTTATAACCATGGCGGAAAATGCTTCAGTAATCAAATGCAACTCATCCATCCACACCCATTTCCACAAAATATGAAAAATAAAATATGCTCAATCTAGCACAGAATTAACCACTTACATATATTTTCATAAATAATCAGATTGTGGCACACGGATATTCATGGAAGTGCTGATGGGGGAGTTCATAAAGAAATGTTACATTTACTATTAAGTAGGAATAGATTGTATTTTACAGTATCAATATTTTCTATATGCCGTGGTTCTTTAAAATAGAATTTTTTAAGAGTACATTATTAATAAATTAAAATTTGCTTATCCAAATTTGAAGTAAAGTTGATCTTCCTTATCTTGATAAAATATTTACATATATTTCCCTGCTATAAAAACCTTGGCCGCCTTTCCTTATTAGTAATCTCTCTTTGTCTCTATTGATGCTTTCCTGTCTATCCTATTTTAGATGTATTCTTCCTCTACAAATGAAATAACTATTTCAGCCTCTTTCACATCTTTGGATTTGTTGCCAGCAGTAATCTGCCCTCCTATTTTACTTTGGCCTGACTCCCTTCATGTATAATTCCTATCCCATTTCAAATTGAAATATTGTCTAATTAATGCATATGTATTTGTTCAATAAAGTGTTAGGCTACATGAAAAATTATGTAGGAATAACTTTTCAATATTATATTAATAAATATAATGCTCTAGGGAGGCACCTGTGGCTCAGTGGGTAGGGCACTAGCCCCATATACCAAGGGTGGCACTTTCAAACCCGGCCCCAGCCAAACTGCAACGAAAAAATAGCCCGGTATTGTGGTGGGCACCTGTAGTCCCAGCTACTCGGGAGGCTGAGGCAAGAGAATAGCCTAAGCCCAGGAGTTTGAGGTTTCTGTGAGCTGTGACGCCACAGCACTCTACCAAGGGCAATAAAGTGAGATTGTCTTTAAAAAAAAAAAAAAAAAGTCTATCTATCTATCTATCTATCTATCTATCTATCTATCTATCTATCTATCTATCTATAATGCTCCAAATGCTCTGTGCACACTGATACCAACTGGGTTTAAAGATGTAGGGATGTACAGTGAGTCTCATTTAGAAACTCTGGAAAAATTCTGAGCTTAATGATCATATAATTTTTTTGGCTATAATACTGCTGATATACATAACAAGAGACTTTGAAATGCATCAATGAATGATTCTCAGAATCTGTAGCTAAGATTCTATATGCAAGATAGTAAACATATAGATTTGACAATATAAACTCCATTTTAATTGCTAATTCCGTCAATTAACTTTGTAGTATTTGGAGATGTTTTTGCTTCAGCTTAGAAAAATGAAAAACATATTTTTATAAACATGGTGAAAATTTATCTTGAATAATGTAAAAATTCACCATACTTTTCTTTTGGATCTAGTGAAATATTTTATTTGCACAGAACACATTCAAACACTTTTGTTTCTTTCTTACCTATTTCATCTTTCCTCATGTCTTTCAGCTTATCCACAGTAAGATTTTTTTCTTCTAATCTTGTTAGGATGTGTGGTGGTAGAACTGAAAATTGTCTCAAAGGGCTTGCCCAACCCCAAAGCCTCTTGTCGATGATTTTACTAAGATTCAGGAGCCTATAGGTCATGGTAGGCCAACGTTTCCTCAGAGCAATTTCAAAGAGAGCACGGACAATTCTAGCTGCATTCTGAAGAATATATGGAGGAGATTAATGGTTAGATCCAATGTACTTTTAAATTTGTAAATTTATTATTCAAACTCAGGCTCAAAAGAAGTGCAAATCAAGACACATCCTTGAATTGTAGGGCAGCGTCTTTTCTCCTATACCCTGATTCTTCCTATGATTTCTACACTTGAATAATCACATGTTATATATATGAACATTCTTGTTTAAGTCTCAGAGAGTAGCCTTATTTCCAAGTTTTTAGAAAACTACCAGGGGTCCTAAAACTACGGCCTGCAGGCCACATCCGTTGGTGTGATTGTATTTGTTAATGTTTTGGTTTTTTTTTTAATTAAAAATAAGACATGTAAAAAAAAAAAAAAAAAAAGATATGTGCAGTGTGCATAGGAATTTGTTCATAGTTGTTTTTTTTTAACTATAGTCTGGCCCTCCAACGGTCTGAGGGACAGTGAACTGGCCCCCTGTTTAAAAAGTTTGAGGACCCCTGCTCTACACTAATACACTTTACACAGAATGAAGTAAGATGAGGCAAGGCAGGGAAAGTATTCAGGAGGCTGCTGAAAATAAGAGGCAGGTGAGAATGTCCTTGGGTATATACTGGAACGATTAGATTTTAAAGGCTATTTAAAGATGAAGTTAGGAAGACTTTGGATCCAGTCAAGGAGAAAAATTTGTGAGGACAGATGAGAAAGAAATACTGATGTCTGCAGCTACTCATATTAAAGGATCCTTATAAACCACCAATCATTGTGCTAACTCACTTTGCATACATTATCTCATTTAATCTTTCAAAAAATACTGCATTTAAAACTAGTATTGATATTATTTTATAGATAAAGATAATAGGGTTTAGAAAGGTAAAAAATTTGACTTATCACACGGCTAGTTGGTGTCACTGCATCTACTCAAAGCCAGGGCTAAATGACTCCAAATTTAACTCTTTGATTCTAATCTTAGTGGTTGAACTTAACAGACATATAGAAAGTTATAATGAATAAAGCCCCCCGTCCTTTTTTTTTTTTTTTTTACAACTCTGTAGCTAGTTCTCATTTATTATATCTCCTTTTCTCTATCACTAACTTTGTAGGTTGTTTTACTGAAGATTGTTTTTAAATATGAACTTAGAGACACCTTCCAATATCTAATGACATCTGTATTTGAAAATGTAGAGTGTCAAATCTGTTCAAAATCATAAAAAGAGATCTTAGAAAACAAATTTCAAATGACAAACAAATAATCCAGCCTAAAATTACGCATTCACAAATGACCAGAGCAGTTAAGGGCTTTGGTTTTACCCTATTATAGAAAATCTACATTTTTGTCTTTTGACAAATTTGACTATTTTGTTTCAGTGTTAGAAACATAAGAACAAAATGGTAGTTAGAAGTTTGAGGATAGTTCTGAAAACAATACAAATGACAGACCAGGTCTTATTAAGGCTCAGAGAATAACAACATTTTGGTTACTGAATCTATCAAATAGGTTTCCTACTTCATTCCCACTAGTTCTTTTTGTCAGGCTAATTTTCCCACCCATCTTTAAAAGTATGTTATTTTTATATTTCAGAACCTATACTTTTCCCCTAAAAACTATCAGAAGGTAGAGGAGAAATCCCATATAACAAGGTATAAACAGAACATTTTAGTCTGTAATGATGTAAATCAGTAGGAATAATGATGAAAGGTTATAACATGTATAATTTACAGAAGCTAAACACAGGCCTTTAAAATAAAATCTTAAGATATCTGAGCTAAGAGAAAAAAAAGTTTAAGAAATACACAACAAAATACCATTTTACAGAGCAAGAGAGTGCTTTTTCAATTACTGATGACTTGAACTTAAAATACAATAAACTCAGGTATAATTTATCTAATTCATTCAAGAGTGGTAAATCCATAATAGCTATTTAAGAAAAATCAGGAATGCTCTGAGATCTCTTTAATCTGGGGTTGACTTCCTGAATACCAATCATGAAGAAAATGTAAGTTTAATATTCTAAAGTTATTTCTTATGTCAGCCTCTTAAAATATCTTCACAATCTCAAATCAAGCAGAAATGTGGCCATAGTATTTATCCAGAATCCAATAAAGCTTTACCTTTTATTTCAATATAAAACTATTAGAAAATATAAAATGATATTACATTACTTTTCAGAAAAATAGATAAAACAAAGGAAGCTAGAGATGATTCGTGTATGTACAGAATAGAGAATCTAGATATATAAATATACATATTTTTACTACATCTGCATTAACTTTATGTAATTCATGAAATCATCACTTGGCTTCTTGGTTATGTTAATTAAATTGCTACACTCATTCAAATTGTTTACCAATATATCTTGGTTCGTGTTTGTACATGTATCATGTTGATAGCTATTTCAAAGTACTCCTGAGTATTCATCATTGTTAAAAATGATTTAACACAAATATATTTTTTCTAAGTTTTAAATCTTTATGAAATTACAAATTTAAGATAATAGCTGAATAGTTTCCATATTTCAAATAAGCTTAAGCTTTAATTTCTCCTTAATTTAAAAAGGGTATTACTCAATGAAAAATAATGAAATGGGTAATTTTGACAGGTAAAGAATACATTTTTTAAGAAGTATGTCTGGAAGGAAAACCTATCATTTGAAAAACAAATAGGGCAAAATCTCTACTATACCTCACATGAGAGCTTTAATACAAAAAGATGAACACCTGAACATTTTATGAGCATGATTTTTTTAAAGAGATAAACTAAATGAGCTATAGTTTAGGGAATAATTTACTTGCCATCCTTAATGTTTAAGTATTAGCAGAAGAGAGAAAAGATACTTTTTTTAAAAAAAATTAAAGACTCATCACATTGAACATCTGGCATGAGAATACTTATTAAGCTTTATTTAATGATAAGAAACTGTTGCTTAAAATATTTGGTGAAAACAACAAAAGTTTCACTATTTTTCTTTAAACTTGAAATATTTACTTACACTTGCCCCTTGTAAGTAAAAGAGACTACATCACCTAAAGTAGAAAAAACTCCGATATTGATGCTTTAATGTAAACAACATAATGCAAACAATGCAAACAAAGAAGCCAAATCAACACCAAATCTCACCCCCAAGTCCTGATTTATGAGTATGGATTACATAAAAGATGTATAAATGAACAGAACTAGTTCTAAGATAAAATGGTAGCAGGGTAGCACGCCACAATCAATGCATTCACTGTAGAGCATTCATCAATTCCTCAGTCTCTAAAGATCAACAGCGATGAGAAAACAGGAAGGGGGCAAAGTCTGACCTGTGCAACGTATGCAGAATCTGATATAAGGGAGAAACTGTCCATTTCTCCTCGGCTGATATAAGTTTGAAGTAAGATGTTTATTTTCCCATAATTATTCTCTACACCTCCAGGAGTAGAGAGTTCACAGAAATTGCTTAATAAGGCTTCCAACTCCTCTATTTCCTCTTCTCTGACCTAAAAGAGTCCATGTTTTTAAAGGAATATTAGGGTTGATTTATTAGAATTTTTTATATTAACATTATACTACATTGCATGTTTTTAAGAGTTTCCATTTACTATAACTTGACATTTTTCTTTTGTATACCTAAATAATAGTAACTTTTCAAAAGGTAGCTAATGAAATACAAAATGAAACTATCTTGAAGCTGATACATTTACCTTTTATTATTCATCACTGATATTAAAGTTGTCATTGACATATAAAAATTGGATACACCATAAAAATTAAATCTTCTGACCTCGCCACCCTTCAATTGATGAGATTTCATTTTTTTTATTTGACCAGAGTAAAACCTCTGCCCAACTGCATTAGGGAAAACTTGAGTTATCTTCAAATGCATTCATTACTACCATATACTTTTATATGGTATAACACATTCATAGCTTAAAGCTGTGAAGCACTATGATTCAAAGTATTAAAGTTTTCACTGTTAATAAGATTAAATTATAATACAGGTAGAGAAATATTCATCTTTAAGTTTGAATCATGCATGTACTTTATATTTCATTCTGTAAACCTCATATTGCAAATAAACTAAAATATACATACTACATTCTTCATTAGTTTCACTTCTCTAAAGCCTATTTGAATTACTTAATTTGGGTTACATAGCAAAGAATGATGTAAGGTATGACATATTATCATAATCTATAATGTGGTTATTATCGATAAATAAAAAAATTATGGCTGATACAAGCACCGTATGCTTCAGGAATAACAATTAATTACAAGTTTTTATAAACAAATAAGTGCATTTACATCTAAATCATTTGACTCAAATTTCAAGTAACCTTACCTTGATTTGATCAAATTCTTCAGCTTTGGAGACTATGGCAAAGATATCACCTTCTGTTTTGTGAGCATCAAACAGTTCATTAAAAGTCTACCAAAGTAAGAGTTATATTTGATGAAAAGAGAATGTCAAGTAAAATATTTTAAATTAAAAACATGACTATAAATCACACATTCTTAATGAACATTTGAGCCCTAGATAATGTAGAGTTATTATCTCCATGGCATAGTATTACAAATAATTGCTTTATAAATATCATCAAATTTATCAAGGAATGAAAAATCATTCCTAAAACCTAATTATTTGAAGAAGACCTTTTAAAACAAAAAGATCAATCAAATCAGTTGATGAAATCTACATTAGATATCTAAAAAAATATTCATCATAAGATCCAGGTCTTTGCTAGTATTCAGCCTGGACATATGGAAATCTGTACCATTTGCCAATTCTAAGCTGATTATATATTAATATCATCTAATCAGAGGGGAAATACTTGAAAATATGTAATCTGAAAATTCTCATAATATTACTGGCGACAGCATACAGAAAATCAGAAAATTAAGATGAAGAAAATCAGTCAAAAGCCATACAGAATGAAGACAGGCTAAAAAATACAGAAGCGCCAGAGATGCTGAGAAAGTGCCAACAGGTTTAGAATGTAGTCTGGCAGCAACAGACCAGCAAGTGGACAAACAAGAAAAGTTATTTGGATAAAACAAGTGGCTGTGGGTAGGGGATGGAGAGAATGAAAATCAAGGGGAAATGTACTGGCATAAGGAACCACCAGATCACAGTGGTGAGATAATATATAGTAAAAGATTTTGAAGAAACCTAAGTGCAATACAGACAGTTTACTGGGGAAAAGTCAGTAATATGTGAAGGTGTTTTCTGAAACCTGTTATGCGTATAAGCAAATGTTAAAAAGTACAAAACCTAGATTTCATATAGGCCAGGGTTTTCATACGTTTAAAGAAGTCTCATTTGAATGGTATATTTTACTTTTTCCATTTTAAAAACACGTTTTTATTGTTTTTAATTGTTTCAATTTTAATTATAAAAAAGTAAAAACATAAGAAAAATGTTTAAATTTTCTCTTTATCAAGAGAACAGAAGGTAAAAGTTCACCTTAACCCATTTCCCTCTCTTAAGTCTTTACAGGCAATCACGGTCAATCACATATTGACACTGTTAATCACATATTAAAACATGTAAATAAATACATACAAAGATATGCATATACTTTTAAAATGTAGACATTAAAGTGGCCCATCTTACACAGAACTACATTGAAATGCAATAAGCAAGGCTACATTGAGTGGTCAAAATCACCCTTGAAAGTCCTTTAAATTGCCCATATGGTATAGCTAAACTGACCTGCTAATTTTATTAATTTCTTTAACTCTTCTTTAGTCAGTATTTCTTAATAACATGCAATTAATTTTCAACCTCTAATCAAGGACATCATTATGCCATTACCTCCCACTTAAAATCATTTAGGCATTCATTCCACAGGTGTTACAGATATTCTTTGATTACTTTAGGCCTGGGTCCATCTATTGCTTGGGATATACTCTTGGGTAGAACGGCAAGAGAGTTCTTACTATTTTAGTCTTACTTTTTCTCATCTTTACTGAGAGTACATTGTTGAATTCATATAAGTTTAGTGCATTTTGTTCTTGTAATTGCTTTTGTTATTTTGCATTGGTAATATATTTTGAAGTATAGCAAGTATTTGTATCTAAAAATAAACATATTAATGTATTTGTTCTGCCAAGTATCATACCTCAATGGTGTTGTATTTAATATAGTAATGGCTGGCAGTTCTACCCAAATCAGTTGAGGAAAAATATCCAGTTCGCTCCTCAAAACGAATCATCTGAGCTTTGTCCAGCTTTCGTCCAACTTCAATGACCAACTGCTCTCGGTGCTTTCTCAAAGTTGGGTCAATCTACAGAAAAAAACACCCAAATAATTAAACATTTCTTTAGAGAATCATCATTTGCAAATATGTATCTGTGGAAATTAAATTTTTATCCTGATGTTTTTGATTTTTAAAGTATAATTTTGAAAATACATTTTTATACATTTATAAAAAACCAGATAAGATGTTATTCTATTAAATAAAGGAAGCTTTATAAATACATTAAAATGATCAATGTGCATAGTCTTTCAGATGCCAATATTTTAGAATACAAAATTCTTAGATGATCTTATAATCTTTAAGATTAAGGTTAGAAATCAGATGTAAGAAAAAAATGCCTTCTTTCTTGTATACTAAAATAAATAGGGATTTAAAGTTATCGAACCATATTCCTACTTTATCAGTTATGTGGGGAAGTGACAGTAAGGTTTTTCCTGTCAAAATAAAAATATATAAAAATAAAATACAAAGTTACCCTTTCAAAAGTATATTTCTACTATCCTAAGAGTTTTCATGAGTAATTCCCTATGATGAGAAAACCCATATTACCTATAAAATAGAAGCAAAATAAAGTTGACAATAAATTTCTGTATAGTTTTGAAATCATTACATATAGTTTTTTCTAAGCAGACATAATATTTAACACAGATATTAACAAAAATTCTTGCTGTTATGATGTGTGTGCATATAAATATTGTGTGTATGGACATGCACACCCACACAGGCACACATCTCTGCTTATAAGCAGTAAAGTGAAATATGACCTTTAATGGAAAGTGGGAGAAATATACAACCACTTTAGAAATCAATTAATAGTTAATATTCTTATCACTTGTTCTAACTCAGATCTTTATGATAGCTTATTCATGTACCACCCAGACAAAATAAATTTTAAAAATGAGAAAAGTGAGGCAAATGGAAATCAACTGCACATAAGTAAAATGTCAAGAGTCATATCAGCAAATGCAAAAAGTCTTAAATATTCACTACAAGTGACAGAATGTATGTATCCGTTTCATTGTATGAAAACATAATTGGGTATTACTAAAGCATTATAGTATGTTTACTTATCTGTGTTAGTTCCGAAGAGTTTTGCGTTGAATAATAAAGTCAAAACACATTAAGTAAAAAACAACAAAAAAACGGTTAAACCCTGAAGTGTGAAAGTTATGAAACTATGTACCCTGGAAGGTCTTTATACTGGAAATTACACAACAATGAACTTTTAATATTAACCTACCACTAGAAAAATCAATGGATGGGTTTATCTTGTTTTAAGATTTGAGATGGCTTACTCAACATGAAAATACATGTTCTATTTTGTTTTACTTAACCTTGAAAATTTTCAGCATATCTTCATAGCACCACTGACTATTCTTAGAATGCACATATTTGAAATGAGAATAACTTGTGCTATGTTCTTTAAAATGTCACAGATTATAATGGTCATATACTTCATAACAGAGAAATTTGCCTGCAAAATAAGATACCTATTTGAAGATTAGCACATATTTCTACTAAGCAGAAGAAAGGGAATTGAATCTCATTTAGAGTAAATCTAAGTATGAAACAGAATGATTTCAGATTAAAGCCTCAGAACTATAAGCTATTGCTGCTTCTCTTACTTTGCCCACCTAACCTTAAGTTTCAATTTTCCCATGGTAAAATCTATTACACGTGGAAAGGAAAAATGAAAGAATTATTTTTTGAAGATTGACAACTGCTTTGGCAATTCATTGATGTATGCATTTTGTACATATACACAAATATGAACTAAGTTATGAGTAAATGAAGGGAAATCATAATTTTAAGTTAAATTTAACTTCTTTACAAATTTTCCCTTAACATTAGTGAATATCCATACGGTGAAAGTAATGTTTTCATTAGACAATAATTGGATTTTACTAAGTAGGAAGCATTTATAGTATTTAAAACAGAGTTCTGAAGAAAAGACAAGATGCCAGAGAATCTTAAGCCACACAGACCACACAACTGTCAAGTTTATGAGACAAGCTTCCGTCACATCCACCTAATTGTCATTCTATGCATGTGTACTAAATAACAGAACCAACTGCAGCCCCAAACTGTTAAGATAATAATTCAATGTTATCTTTTAATTTCAGAATAGGATTTAGAAGGGACTTGATGAGAGGAACAGGCTGTATATAACATAAGCCTACTCAAAATCCTTACGCCTCATTTATTCTAAAATTAAATTTATCATAATTTAAAAAATCACAGCAAACTGTTAGTATCAAATGGGAATATACCTGAATAATAATAATAATATAAAATTAACTTAGTACTATCAGTGGAAAAAGATTTAAGTAAGGAAAGTAATTACAGGAGTCCATTTAATATTCCTTAGTATTTTTTGAAAGAGTAAAGCTGTTTTTCTTTCCATGAGGCAAGAGTAGTAAACAAATATTTACCCTCATATCACGAAAGAATTACAGAACTCAGAGAAGGTTTGCTTATTTCTTTGTAAGAGAGTTTTCTACCTGATAAGCTTTGTGACTGATGCCGTACACTAATGGATTTGCTCTCATCCGTACATAAAGGTAAGTGTAACTTATCCACTTCACTGCTTCTTCCACATTAGTGACTGTTCCCAGAGCAATCTGAAAATCAAAAATATGACAAAATTAAAGTAATGCATTAAAGCTGAACATAAATATTACATCAAAGACCATTTAGTCAGAAGTGAACTTTTAAAATTATATCATTATGTGGTATTTAAAAGAAGGTCAGTACAATTAATGGACACAACACTTTACCAATTAATTAAAAATCAGTCTTGTCTCATTTAATCAAGAATAATACATCAGAAATGCTATCTTCCTCGAGTGAACTTAGTACTATGGAATTTGATTATTTTCCCTAAATGAAGTTTAATTCTACATAACATTAAGAATATTTTTGGAATAATTTTTTTTTCTTATTTAGCATCCATTTTACTATAATTTCATTTTTTATGAGCACACAACTGAAAAATTTAAATGTAAGTGCACTAGAATAAAAACAATAAAATACTGCTAATTCTACCTTCTTTATCTGAATTACATATACTGTCATCACAAAAACCAAGAGGGCATAATATTAGGTTTTACCTCTAAAAATTCCCATTTGTAAAACTGCCAATATGAATACAATGGAAAAATACATTCAGTTGTGCATAACATCAAAGCAGATTACACTGGGATTTATACATATTAACAATACATATAGTTTAGCAAACTCATCTATGATAAGAACAGAGGTGGGTTTTTATTTTTCACTGGTAACCTTAAATAACCAATGGGGAAAAAACAGATATACACGTGAAGCATAATAAACACTGGTTAATTCCGTAGATCACACTTTGAAGGGACTTATAATTTTTAATATAGCATCTTAATGTAGTTTTCTAATATAGTAATTAAATAAAAACAAAGATTAATAATTTAAAAACACAATAGCTATAAAAAATCTGTAAAGAAAAAAAATCATTAAACGATGATATTGACATAGAACTTCAGCGAAAAGTGTAGTTAAAAATATATGTCCTTAGCTGATGAGTCTATAAACAGTAATTTTACTTATACCTAAGGTGCTCATGTTATTTTAAAATATTATCCAAGTTGTGAAACTTTATAGTTGTGTATTTTTCCTGAGTCCTTAGTTTAAAAATCTTTTTACATCCTAATATTTTAATCAAAGGAGGAGTGATACTTCTTACCTAAATTATTAAATTTTAGGAGGAAAAAAGAGAAACAAAACACCTTTCATTTAAGTACTAATATTGAAGAAGATGAAAAATCTCATGCCTAATTCCTACATTATAATTTTTAGTTCTGTATAACATTTTGTGAAGTATATGAATGCTTAACTGTCTTTAGTTAGTTGAAGATATAATAGTATATTACATTCATTAAAATATTACACTATTTGATATTAAAAAATAAATGACTAAAAGTAAAAATATAACAGGATTCTGTCTACTTAATTTAAAATTTACACTAATTTATTTACAAATGGCTAAGCCATCTACAGCGTAGGTAAATACGGACATTTAATGTAAATTGTAAGGCTTTGCACAAAGTGAAGAATAGTAAGAACTAAAATTGAAACATTGAAGAGTTGTGTAACAATTCCTAAAGATTTACAGGTAGGACAGTTAAACATTTTCTTGTTAGCTTAGGTAAATGAAACTAGTTTCATAATATGGCTAGGAATCTGATAGTCTCCTGCATTTGTGATTCCATTATTTGAAAGTCAAAATCATGACAATGACCTATATTCCCTTACAATTTTATGAATATTATTTTAAAATAATGACCTATTTTCCTCATAACTTTATATTATCTATAAATATAACATAGAAAATATATTATAGTATCTTAAAATAACATTATATAACTCCTAAGAGTACAAAAGTTTATAAAGAATAAAACAAGCTTGCTATTATTTTCCAAGTCATATCCCTTAAGTGAACATTAATGATTAACTAATTCTACTAATGATAAAATTAAAAGAAAGATGGAAATAGGTGTCAAAGATTGAATCAAGTAAAGCAAGTTTTCTGAATGTTCCCAAAAGGAAGAGACTAAGACTAACCAGAAAAATAAATGTTATTTATGAAGGGTCACCATATTCTAAGACTAATAATACTTGAATGCCACCTAGTGACAAAAATAAAAATTTACTTGTAAATATTTGCTGTCACCTAGTGGCTACTTTTACAAAGGCCTTTTCTAAAACATGTATTCTTTTCCCCATGGGATCTCTTTGAAATTTAGTTATTCATCTCAATAATCATATAGTAAATCAGTAGTAAGCTTGTTCTATGTAAAGCACAAAGGATAGAATAACAAATAGAGAATGGTCCCTGGTCTCAGAAGTTCCCCAGTTATGGAGGTGACATATGTAACTAAGGTGACATTTTGAACGTATAAAATGTATGCTTTTCAATGAAAACGTCAAATGTGAAACTTATAAAAGTGGCATTAGTATACAGTGGAACAGAGCTTTCTGCTTTAGTAAAAGGAAAATAAAACCTGTCCCAAATTTGGTAATTTAGAAATAAGACTCAAGTATCACTTAATATTTTATTTTATTTTATTTTATTTTATTTATTTATTTATTTATTTATTTACTTTGAGACAGAGTCTCACTATGTTATTTACTTTGAGACAGAGTCTCACTATGTTATTTACTTTGAGACAGAGTCTCACTATGTTGCCCTCAGTAGAGTGCCGTGGCATCACAGCTCACAGCAACCTCCAACTCTTGGGCTTAAGTGATTCTCTTTCCTCAGCCTCCCAAGTAGCTGAGACTACAGGCATCCACCACAACGCCTGGCTATTTTTTGTTGCAGTTGTCATTGTTGTTTAGCTGGCTAGGCCGGGTTCAAAACCGTCAGCCTCAGTGTACGTGGCTAGTGCCATAACCATTGTGCTATGGGTGCTGAGCCTAATTCACCTATTTAGACATTAGACATTTAATAAATTTTCATAGAATTCCAATGATAAGATCCCTATTTTATAAATGAAAAAATTAAAGATCTAGGTGGAGTGGAATAATAGCCTATTAAGGGAAGAAGACCTTTGTTGGAGAATAACCAGAGACAGAGTGGAAAGGTTGGTTGGACTTTGGAGGACTTAAACCCATGGACCAAGTCTTCCTACAACAGTCTGTAGAGACAGGAGGTATAAGGTTGCAGAAAGGTTAACATAAAGTATGGACTACAGGGGGCTGGCACACAGTAGGTCCCCAGCAATGTTTGATGATCAAAGTATAATAAGCCTCAAATATTCTTCAGTGTTTCTCTCAGTGTAAAAAGAATTGGCTTTATACAGGGGAAGAACTTATGAGCTTTCAGAATTAGGATTATGCTCTCAGCTACATAAGGCATCAATCAGTAATGATGCCTTGTAAAATGTTTGCATTAAAATTACTACTTAATATAATAATTTCTCCAGTTCCTCTATACTGGTATTCATGAAATCAAAGATATTAGCAGAGGCAATATTCCTAATCTAGCATGACCTTTATGGTCATAATTGTTACTGTAGAGCCTTACAAAGATTTTGAGAATCTAAAAACTTAAAAATCCATTACTTAAAAAACACAGCACATATTCATTTTATAAACTAATTTCACACTTGATTTCCAAAGATCACCAAATTTAATTTCACATTCAATTGTAATTTAAGGGAATTTGTTTTGCTTAAGTTACAGGATAATTTAACTTTAGTAGGGAGGTATTTTAGTAGATCAAAATATGAGAGAGTTTAACAATGGCTATACTTCACTATCTTGGCTAAAATTTCAAAATATATATTTTATTACTGAATGCCATTTATATCACTAACTGGGATTAGGTTCATAGCTGATATTTCTGAAAATGACATATCTACTAAACCTTCATAAATATGTGATGAATTCATGGCCCATAATTTATTTCCAATTTCTCAGAGATTGTCAAAATAGTTTAGTATATTTTATTATCCCTAAGAAAAAGAGCTCCTTGAGGACAAGAGCAGTATTTTACTCACTTTGTGTTTTCTGCATAACACCCACACCTTATGTTTATCATTTACAAGAAAACCAACGAGGACATTAATTTGAAGTTTATTAAGCCACAGACTTTTTTGACTAGTTTTTTTCTTTTTTTTTAAGCTGCATAAAAGAACCTTGATTTTTATTGTTGAGTCAGAGGAATTATTCCTACCACTTTGAAAATGTTTAGTCTGGGTCTTGGAAGAATTCGAATAGTAAGTTTTAATACAGGGAAATGTATTCACCTATAATATATTACATTGTTTTTAAAGATCAGTACATTATAATGAAAAGGTCAGGTCTAGAGTTAAATAGACTTGAGTTTAAATATTAGTTTCAAAAATTATAACTTAGTGACTTAGGGTCAGTTCCCTATCTGAGGACAGCAGAAGCACTGAGAGATTTTGGAGAATGTACATGGACCACCCAGCAGTGTCACCAGCACAACTGTTCCTCAGTCACTGCTATTATTTATTATCATTTTACAACAAAAGATTTTATTCCATTATAGATATTGTTGATCCAAAACCTAAGTATTTAAACCTTGCAATCACAGCAGGCAACAAGGATTAAAATTAAGCTGTAATAATATTTTCTGTGGAGTCAAAATTTATTTCTTTATCTTTTAAATTACTTTTATTTTTACCTTTTAAAAAAATTTCAGGTTAATGTGAGGGTACAAACAAACCAGGTTACAATATTTGAGTTTGTTAAGTAGAATCACTCTTGTAGTTGTGTCCTGCTTTGTGCCCACTAGATGGAAGCAGCCCAAATGCTCTCTCCTCCCCTCTCCCACCTCCCTCCTTTCCCTTTCCCCCAACTTGAATTGAAATGAGTTTTTCCACTTTGTGCCCTTGAATTAGACAGTCTACTGGCTTCATATTAGTATTGTGTATTTTGGATATTTGCTTTTCCATTTTTGTGATACTTTACTAAGAAGAATGAATTTCAACTCCATCCAGGTTAATACAAAAGATTAAGGCGGTTACAGGCACCATCTTTTTTATGGCTGAATAGTATTCTATAGTATACATATACCCATTCCTGGGTTTACGGGCATTTAGGTTGTTTCCACATTTTGGTGACTGTAAATAAGCTGTGATAAACAATCTAGTGTAAATGTCTTTATGATAAAAGGATTTTGTTTTCTTCTGGGTAGATGCCTAGTAATGGAATTGTGGGGTCAAATGGGAGGTCTAATGTGAGTTGAGGATTCAGCATACTTCTTTCCAAACAGGATGTATTTAGGCACCTTCCATCACTTACAAAACTTTATTCAAGATGCATAAAAGATTTAAATCTAAGGCATAAAATGATAAAAGTCCTAGAAAAAAGTGTGAGAAAAATGTTTCAGGATATTGGCCTAGGAACAGATTTTATGAAGAAGACTTCCCTGGCAATTACAACCACAAAAATAAACAAATAGGACTTAATTAAACAGGGAAAAGTTATTTGCATGTTACAAATCTGAAAAAGGTTTGGTAACTAGGTTCTATAGAGAACTGAAATTAATCATCAAAAAAATAGCAAATAATCCCATCTCTCATAGGGCAAAGGACATGAACAAAACCTTCTCTGAGAATGACCTATGAATGGCTAAAAAAAACAGTTTTTCTATTTTTAGTAGAGATGAGGTCTTCCTCTTGCTCAGGCTGGCTTTGAACTCCTGATCTCAAGCAATCCACCTGCCCGGGCCTGCCAGAGTGCTAGGATTATAGGCTGTGAGCCACTGCGCCCAGCCCCGAATTTATGCTTCTTAACAGAGGGAAATAGTGAGTATATTTTTCATTCTCTAAAAAGACTTGTAAATAACATGACTAGAACACATATGAAATTTCTATCAGCTGTTTAAGAAGTATCTGATATAGAACTTACACATAGTAATTAATATTTGTGAGTATTTCATTTATTCACTTGTTTAATATTTATATCCTAACTACTTTTAAAATATTACTTGCATCCATTTTAACAATATTAAAGGATTCTGAAATAGAAAACTGCTAAATATTAAATCAATGGTTAAAAACGGCAAAAAAAAAAAAGTCAAATCTCATTTGTATGTTTTACACATATAGTCTAAATTGTAAGAATATTTATTTTCGTAACTAGCTAAGATGTATGGTACCTAGGTTTCCAGGGTCTGTTATGTAAATCTTAACAGAAGTCATACACACATTCACACACACAATTATCATACTTTCAGTTCAAATCAACAGAGTTATTCAAAAGACCTAATAGACATCAAAGAGATTTATAAATCTTACAAAATATTTGTTAAAACTTTATAAAAGTGCAACACAAATATTAGTTGTTATTATTGGTATTTCTGTTTCCCTCATTTGTACAGTTTTTGTTAGATTTCTGATCCCTAAGCCTCAGAGTTTAAAAGTATAGTCTTTTAGCACTGAAATCTTACCAGTTATCATCTGTGTTCTATACCACTCTGAATTAATAAACAATAATGCCATTCACCCTATTTTGTCTTTATTATATGAGATAAGCTGTATTTCTAAATACTATAGAATCGCAACCCACTCAGCCTTTACTTGATGAGGTCATTCTTAAAGCTGATGATCCTCTTTCAGTCTTTCACTCATTAGATCTTACCTCTGCATTTAGGTTATCTGCAAGGCTTTCCAGAAACTGACTCTCAATTGGATTTTGTTGAGTGAGCAAAGTGAGGTAATGGCTGAGTTTGTCATGTGTTGTTATAATGATTCCTTCCCCAAATTTGTCAAATTGTGGTCGTCCGGCTCGACCAAATATCTGCATGACATCTAAAATTCCAAGGTCAACAAAGGAGCCTCTTTTTGCAGCATATATTTGTGTTCCCTAGATGAGGAAAAGTTAATAAAAATTTACATAAACACACACAAATATAATCCCAATGAGCTGACTACTGAAATTAGGCAAATATGACACGATCTCAAAAGTGTACTTTAACTAATCCTTTCATCATCTGTGATAGAGTTAAATTTTCACAATATAAACTAGATTCTTATCAGAGAAAATAATACTGACTTTATACAAATAATATTCAAAGTTAATGAAACAGCCAAATCACAATATTTTTCTAAATAAATCAATCCAGAGGTTCATCGAAAGACACAGAAATCCACATGCAAAGGAAGGTGAACTCTTACCTTAATAATAACAGCATGAGCAGGAAGATTGACACCCCAGGCTAATGTAGCTGTACAGACTAGGACTTTGATATGCCCATTAGAAAATAAGTTTTCAACCAAATTTCGGTCCTGCCGAAGCATCCCTGCATGATGAATACTAAAGCCCTCTGGGAATAATTCTCGTACTTGCTTATTTCTTGACCTTTGCACCTAGTATAGACATTAAAAAAAAAACAACACACATTTAATAGGAATTGTTTCTTAGCATTTCTGTTGAACAAGTTTATCAAAGAAAGCACAAAATTATTTTTAAGCATCTTTCTAATAACTGAAGTCTTAGTAAATAATACTTTATATAGAATCACAAAAAATCATGTCACTTATTTTACAAAATAGTATTACCCAAGAACGACATAAAATTCCAAAGGAATGAGGTGAAAAGCAAGTGTTTCTTCCATCCAGGCGTCCCTTTTTGCAACAAATCAGTTTATTACCTGTTTCTTCACCTTCCAAAAATGCTCCATTAATTTAAACATAAGTCTCAGTGGCTTCCCAACTCCTCCAGAGTAAACGCCAGAGTTATTATAAAGCAAAACCCCACAAAAATCAATCCCACCCCTAACCTCACTTAGACTGCACATTTTCTCCGAGTACATTTTCCAACACATTTACATGCCCTTCAAGGCTTTTTCCAGACTCACTGCCTGGAAAACCGCCTCCCCTTTTACTGTGATCGTTATGGTCCCCCATGATCTTTCTCACTGCAATGAGTCAATAAACCCCACTTTGCTCACAGCTGTGTTCTTGGTGATCTTTGATAGAAAAGCATTGACCACTTGCCAAGAGTATACAGTAGTTTCCTCTTGTACAAGGTTTCACTTTCTGAAGTCAACTTGTGGTCTAATAATATTAAAAATTCCAGAAATAAGCAATTCATAGTTTTAAATTGTACACTGCTCTGAGTAGCAGGATGGCATATTATAGTGTCCCGCTCCAATCCTCTCAGTACACAAATCATCTCTGTCCAGTATATATCCATGCTGTAGACACTCCCCATCCATTAGTCACTTAGTAGCCACCATGGTTATCAGATCAACCAAGTGTTATTGCAGTACTTGTGTTCAAATAACCCTTACTTAATAATGACCCCAAATCACAAAAGTAGTCACGGCAGCAATTTAGATTTGCCAAAGAGAGAAGACATAAAGTATCTCCTTCAAGTGAAAAGGTAAAAGCTCTCAAATTAAAGAAGAAAAAATCATATGCTGAGCTTGCCAATATTATTTTAAGAATCTTGCATCCACTAAATTATGAAGAAGGAAAACGAAATTCATGTTAGTTTCGCTGTTATACTTCACATTGCTCATGTTACGGCCACAGTGCATGGCAAGTGCTTAGATAAAAGAAAATATACTAAACTTGTGTGTAGAACATATGAACAGAAATGTATTCTGAATGGCAGCAATCAGACTGACTACTATCTAAGGTTTCAGAAGTCCATTGGGAGTTCTGTATTGTATCCCCTGTGTATAAGGGCGGACTACTGGACTAACCTCACTTCTAGTGTCTACTCTTTGGCCTGGTCTCAGCTCAGATGTGGAATTTAGCACATTGATCTGCAATTTGTATAAGTACTACAGCAGAAGATATTACAAGATTCCCCGAAGACTTATTATACAATAGAGAAAATTTTCTGCAAAACGAAAGACTTAACACTTAAAAGAAATATTTATATAATCAAATAATTATGTATGTCCAAATGTATTTGGGTATCACATCGTGTATTCATTTTCTATTGCTCTAAAAAGCTCATTATAAACAAGGTAAGAGTTTCTTTTTTAACATTTTTTTCTACAATTTTTACATAAGGACCACTAACATTGGTAGGTAGTGAGATTTCAAAGGACCGAGGTTCTAGCCAAGACTTCACCACAATGATTATCTCTCAGGTCACTTAATCACTTAAATTTCTAAGTTAATAATAATTCAACAAATGCTCTAAGAAAAGAGAATTTCCTGAAACGTGCTTCAATTATAAAACCAAAAGTAATATCAACTATTAACACACTGCACCATCTAGTGGCCATATTTGTGAATTACAACTTACAGACGGAGCCTTTTTTTAGAGTCCAAAACAAAATACCCATATATTTAACAAAAGATTATCTTCTTTAAGTTTCAAGGGAAATAAATTCTTATTTTATTCTTGTGCAGTGTAGCCAACCTGTTAGTATTTATTTTTTACATATATTTCATGACTAAGTACAATGGATGACACTGACTCAGCTTTCATCTTTTCAGAAAAGAGATACTGTTATTGTCAATCTTCCAAAGGAGCTCTTACAAATATGGGATAAAATCTGCTGTACCTGCTAAGCTATAACAGAGCTCCTTCAAAGGCCAAAGATAGAAGAAGGAGAAACATTTAAATTGTCCCATTTCTTCTTTAATATTTAAGATTGAACTCTCTGAACTAATACAGAAAACTAAATAATATTGCTTTTGAGGATATAATCTGTACAATTCATACTGCTAATAAATTGCTATTTTATTCAGTTAAGGTAAAGGCAGTCTCCAAGATATAAACATATGACTTATATATAGCACATACTTACAAACAAAGGGTAGCACAGTACGTCCCCAAGTTACAAACATCCAACTGATGTTGGATTCACAATTACAAATAGAGGCTATTACAGACAATAGGCAAAAGTACCTGTCCCAACTTACATACAAATTCAACTTAAGAACAAACCCACAGAACCTACTCATTCGTAACCTGGGGACTTCCAGCATGCTGTCTGTGGAACCCTTACATGGGAATATAGTGGTGTATTTGTTATAAATGTAGACTCCTCAGTTAGACCCCCGGAGAGGTAGGACATAGTTAGGCCTGCTGTGACAGCAATGATACAGAAAGAAGTTAAATGTAGGTGTATGTAACTGTAATGAAGAATTTTCTTAAAGGTGGCAGGTGGCTCCTGGAAGGCTCAGATATCATCTCCCACTCTGATCAGGTGGGCTTTGCAAGCAAACCAGCTCTGGTGGTCACCACTTGTGTACACGCCTCTGGTATCTGAGGAACCAGGAGGTTCCAGAGGTCACTTCTCTTTCATCTCTATTCTTGCACATTCTGTGCATGGTTTTTTTTAATTGGTTTAGTAAAACAATCTTAAAATAAGTATGGATTTTTTTAATTTTTTAATTATCTTTGAATCTGAATTTCCCATTTGTGATCTGACCTAGCTCACAATACCAATGAAATGGAATCCCTGAAGATGAGACCCATGGATGTGTATTTTTTAAAATTTTATTTAAAAAATCATCATACAGAAAAACTGACCACATTTCCACTTTTGATGTATACTTCTATGAATTTTAACAGATACTGATTTGTGTAACAACCATCATAATAAGGATCTCAAACAGTTCTTTTATGCTCACAAATTCCCTTGAGCTATTTCTTTACAGTTAAAAAAAACCCTTCCTGACTATGATCTCTGGTAACCATTCTTTTGTACTGTATCCCTACAGTTTTATCATTTCAAGAATGTTATATAAATTGAATCAGACGGTATATAAACTTTGACATTGGTTTCTTTTACCCAGATCAATACCTCTGAAATTCATCCAAGTTGTTGAGTTATTGATAGTTCATTCCCTTTTATTTGCAGAGCAGTATTCCGTGGTATAAAAGGGCATATAATAAGTTTGTTAATCTAGACTTCCAATGAAGAACATCTGAGTTGTTTCCAGTTTTGGCAATTACAAATAGAGCCTCTATGAATATTCATGTACATTTGTATGTGTGTGGATATGTTTTCATTTCTCTAAAGTAAATGCCAGGAAGGGAACTGGTGGTTCATATAGTATATGAAAGTTTAACTTCATGAAAACTGCCAAACCGCCTCCATTGTCTCTAACATTTAAGTTTGCATCAGCACTTGATACATCATTACGTTTATTTTAGCCACTGTAACAGGTACACAGCAGCACCACATCACGATGTTAATCTCATTTCCTTAGTAGTTAATGATGCTAACCATATCTTCATGTTCTTGTGTGTATAGTTCCCCAGATCTTCAAGTTATCCTAATGACTAAAGTTTAAAAACCCAATTTTTTTTACAAAGGTACACTTGCAGTGATATTTTTACCCATCTATGCACAATGCAGTTGTATCATTTGACATTATGAAACTATTTAGTGTAAAGCAACATAGTAGTCATTACTGTACTAAATTATTTACACTCCTAAGAAAAGTACCTCTTAACAAATTTATGAAATATGGTAGTGACTAATAGAAAAAGATTCACTGTAAAGAATCAAAGAGGGTCACTTCAAAAAGAGACATGTATCTATCATACACTGGATCCTGGGGATACAAAAAAAATGTAAGACAAAATCTGAGCTTTGGGCAACTTAACTGGTAAGGAAGACAGATTTTGGTACAAATGATTTCTATTACATATGATGTGTTTATAACAGAGGCATGTGGATAAAGCTGAAACCTTGTGATTTATGACATTTATAACACCGTCATTTATGCCAATGGCATCATGTTTTATTTGCATTTATATTGTTAGTACCTGGCAGAATGCCGTCTACACAGCTATTATTTACTATGTTTCCTAAATGAATGAGTGAAGCTGTGATCTCTCAGTTTCATCAAAGCGGTCTTTACAGAAAATGTGAAAAGTGAGACTAGAAGGACAAGGGACAGACTGCTAAATGGGGAAGGTAAGCAGTAGGACTAATGAGCATGGACGCTAGGGCCAGTGCTTTTGGAGGGAATTTTGTTCATTTTCTTGTTTTGAATGCAAGAAAATTAAGCTGGAAAGGAGGACTGAGGTCTATACTGTTTCAAGCATAGCTAAAATAGGAACTAATAAAAGTTTTATAAGCAGTGTCATATTCATCATTTAGAGAGGTAACATCAAAGTTGTGCTAAGACCAGATGAGCAAGTACTGGGCCCCTGCACCAACACTTCTTCTGGGTGAGAGGACAATGGCAGAGGAAAGAGAGATAACGGCACTGCGTGAACATGAAAGTAGCCACAAAGCAACCAAGCCTGGGTGACTGTTCAGAAAGAGGGGTGATTGGGACATGGAAGAAAAGAAGCTGGAATTGTTTCTGGTTAATCCTTGTCTTGGTGCACTGAATATACGATGGGGAAAACAGGAAGACGAAAAATAAAAATAATGCTTGTGCCTTGGGCTAGGCGCTCAGAAGTCAGAAGCAGATGCTACTTGGGACTGAGTTTGAAAACATCCATTATGAAGACTTTGGCTTTTATTCTGAATAAATGGGAAGCCATTGAAGGTTGTTGAGCGCAAGAGAAACGGGGGAGACTAGTGAAGTAACACTATTATTGATAGAATATTCAAGGAAAGATGGGATGGTTACTAGACCAAGTGTAAAACATCTGATGTATCTTACCTTGGCTTTCTTAAACGAGGGGAAATTAAAATTGAAGTCTAAAAATCAATGAAAACACCACAGTTCATACTCACAGGCATAGTAAAACTGTGCTCTCTGAAAATATCATACCTGAAAATACGTATATCACTATACGTATATCACTATATAAAGAATAAAGAAAGCAACTAACTCAAAAAGTAATAAAAACATAACATGCCAAGAAAGAAGGAGGAATGTCCTAATAAAGTTAAAATAGAATCTGATAATTTTAAAATGGTGAAATTAAGGAACAAATTCAAACACTCTTATTTCAAAAGAAAAAAACAAACACAGATAGTGGCTATGATTGCCTAGAGCAGGAGTGGACAAACTATGTGCCAAGTGCCTGTTTTTGTAAACAAAGTTGTACCAGCAAACAGCATATGAGTTTGTTATGTGTTACCCATGGCTGCCTTTGAGCTACAATAAGAGAACTTAAGGAACATGAAAGATATTTCTACAAGCTTAAAGTATTTATTATCTGGCCTTTATAAGTAAAAGAAGCTGTATAATTGCACACAGCATAAGACTCAAAATTAGTAACATGAAGAAGGAAATACAGGCAGTCCCCAAACTACAAACATCTGACTTGTGTATAACTCGTACTAACAAATGAAGGCTGCTATAACTCCCCGAGTTACAAACATCAGACTGACTTTTGACTCACACTTATGAATGGAGGTTATTACAGGTAATAGGTAAATGTACCTGTTTCAATTTCCAAATGAATTCAACTAAAGAACAAACCTATGGAATGTGCCTCATTTGTAACCCAGGGACTGCCTCTACCACAACTTAAAATATAAAAGGAATATACTATAATTTAAAAGATTCAGAAAAGAGTACTTTGTAAAATTCAATGCATTCACTTTAAAAATTGTTTGGAATGGATGATTTTCCAGGAAAATATTGTTAGTATGTGACAGAAAATTGTAAAATAAAAACGATGGAAGAAAATTTAAAAGTTATTTAACAGCTAGGCTTTCAAACTTTTTAAAGACCATTAATTCTACTACTATTAAGAGACTCTAGAGAACAGAAATAGAATGCTCAAAATTAATTTTACAGGGCAGGATAATGGCACTAATATTAAAACCTGACAAAGCAGAAAAATGAATACAGTGGAGAAATCTTTCTTATGAATATTAATGCAAATAGTAAAGAACTCTGGAAACAGATTTATTCAAGGCATTAAAATCACAAATAAGTATAATATTCAACTTTAGAATCCAAGGGCATTATACTTATTAATCTCTTAACATTAACATATTGCCTAAGAAGTCAAGAAGAAATAACATATGATCATGTCCAGGCACTGAAATTTGACAAGAGACTCATTTAGTCCTGATGAATAAATACAATTAGATACAAGAAAATAATAAAAGATATAAACACCAGAAAGGATGAGACCAAAATAATTATGAATTATAGATGAAATAAACATTTATTTAGAAAATTGAGGACTAACTAAAAACTACTCACTAAAATAACAAAAGAATTCAGAGAGATGGTAGTTTGGAAAATTAGTATTTCAATACTCTTTTACCATATACATAATAACTTGCGAGAAAATAAAAGTGAAAAAAAATCACATTAATAACAACCATCAAAGCGAGGACAGGAGACAGATAGTATCTATATGAGGAAAGTTTTAAGAAATGCGAGGCTGAGGCAGGCAGATTAGTTGACCTCAGGTGTTCAAGACCAGCATGAACAAGAGTGAAAACCCGGCTATACACAGGAAAACTAGCTGGGTGTAGTGGTGCATGGCTAGTGGTCCCAGCTACTTGGGAGGCTAAGGTAAGAGAACTGCTCAAACCCAGGGGTCTGAGGTTGCTATGAGATATGATGATGTCATGGCACTCTCCCCAAGAAGACAGAGTGAGACTTTGTTTCAAACAAAAAAAAAAAAAAAAAAAAAGAAAGAAAGAAAAGAAAAATGCTGAAGGACATTTAAGAAATGAAATGATAATCCTTTGCTTTTGAGATGGGAAAACTTGACTTGGTAAAAATATCAATTATAAATTCAATGCATTAATTCAACTAAAATATGAATATGATTTCTTGAAGTGATATTAACACGCATCCTGAGAGATACAACTGAAAAAAATAATCAAGGCCTATCCCTACTAGTTATTAGAAATGTTCTGAAAACAGGTGAGTAAAAGTTTGAGGCAAAAGAACAAACACCATGGTACTGGCATAAAAATACAGACACAGATCTATGGAACAGAACAGAGAACCTAGAGATGAAACCAGTCTTATGCTATCTGATCTTCAATAAAGTCAACAAAAGCTTACTGGGGAAAAGAATTCCTACTTAATAAATGGTGCTGGGAGAAATGGTTAGCCACATGTAAAAGACTGAAACTGGACCTTCACCTCTCAACCACTTACAAAAATTAACTTACAATGGATAAAAAAATTAAATCTAAGACATCAAACTGTTAAAAGTATAGAAGAAAGTATAGGAAACACTCTGAATCTTATCAACTTAGGAAACAAATTTAGAAGACCCCACTGGCAATTGCAGCAACAACAAAAATAAATAAATGGGATGTGATAAAGTAAAAAAGATTCTGCACAGCTAAGGACCTAATTGACAAAGCAAACTGACACCCTTCAGAACGGGAGAAGATATTTGCATGGAATGAGAGTGACAAAGGTCTAATAACCAGAGTTCCACAAAGAATTCAAGCAAATCAACACAAAAGACCAAACAACCCCTTTAATAACTGGGCAAGAGCCATCTTTCCTCATGAGCACAAATGGCCAGCAAACACATCAAAAAATGTTCATCATCCCTGATCATGAGAGAAATGCAAATCAAACCACTCTGAGCTATCACTCAATCCCAGTGAGAAAAGCCCACATCACAAGGTCCCAAAGCAACAGATGTGACTGTGGAACAGAGAGAAAGAAACACTCACACTGTTGGTGGGACTGGAAACTAGTATGGCTTTTATGCAAAGAAGTATGGAGACTCCTCAAAGAACTAAAAGTAGACCTTCCATTTGATCCTGCAATCCCATTACTATGTATCTATCCAAAAGAAAGATTTGCACTCGAATGTTTATGGCTACTCAATTCATAATTGCAAAGATGTGAATGCCCATCAACCTATGAATGGGTTAATAAATTGTGGTATACAAAAATACCATGGAATACTACTCAGCCACAAAAAATAGGGAGAGTTTGTATCTTTCGTAAGAACCTGGCAGGATCTGGAGAACATTCTCCTCAGTAAAGTGTCACAAGAATGGAAAATCATCCCATATACTCAATACTAAGTTGAAACGAGTAGATTAATAACTACAGGCCCCTGTGAGAGAAAAGCTCCATTACATTTAAGAGGGGGGAAGGGATTCAGTAAGTTCGCACCTAACAGGGCCAATGTTTGGGTGAATGGCACACATCCTGGCTGAAGGACACAACTACAACTCAGACATTACAAATGCAAATAATGTAACCTAATCATACATACTGTCGTGTTAATCTGAAAAAAAGTTTTGGTTTTCTAATGTGTTCATGAAGGTTGGAAGGCACCTGTAGTGACAGCTGAGGCTTTCTAACTGCTGATCACCATCATGTAGCTGGTGCTTAAAGCTCCAGTCCTTATCCCAGACTTCTACTCTTCTAGGCTTAACAAATTCCTAGTAAATATCTAATTTCTTGAACAAAATTCTTTTCTATTTAAAATGTACCCGAATGGTTTCTGTTTCCTTTACTAAATCCTAACTGATAGAAAAGGCATTACTTCAATCCACTATGAACCGGTAGACACCAGTTTGTTTGTCTTGATACCTATTGATCTATTACAATGGCTGGTGACTTGCTTACACTCAGTAAATATTTGCAGAGTGACTATCACCAAAATCAATCTGCGTGAGGTTCATGTGTATACAATCAACTCACAATGACCTAGACTAAAGCTAATCCCCACAACTCATTTCCATGTGCCATTGCTGTCGTGTTAATTAGCACTTCAACTGGGGAAAAGGAGGAAGCATCATTTGCTCTGTTCTACATTGCGTCCCTGAAAGGCGTTCTTGGTTTCTACAAGGGCTGCTCTGATTAGAAGCTCAGCACAATTTTAGAGAAATGAGTTAGCATTCCAGAGACAGCATCTTGATTAGCCAAAGATAAATTTCATCTAACATTGCATTTTTAAATTCATTTGGCATCTTTAAATAAGTATAAAAATAAAAACATTTTAAAAGTCACACTGTGATATGTATTTTTGATTTTTAAATATTATTATAAATATAGGTACCCCTACTCAAGTATTTTCAAATGCGACAGAAACAATATTCCAATTAATAATGCTTTTCTAAAATAGCATGTTTCCTTCACAAGATATATAACTTTACCATAAGAAATTTATTCAGTGTTTAACATAATACAGCTTAAGGCACATGAACAAAAATTGTCCCAATCAAAATCTAGTTACATACAAAAACAAAAGGAATAAGATTAAAATTCCAATGCTGCTTATTATGCTCTTTAAAAAGTCTCACTTATTCAAAGTGAGCCACATGAATTCACTGAAATGAGTATGTGGGGCATAAGAAGGTCCCCTGCTTGGGGCAACGTGAATCCTACTTTTCAGGAACTAGAATTCTGGCCATACAACTTGGCTTCCCAGCAATCTTCAATAGGTTCTCACCAAAACGTATATTCCTAGCCCTCCATGCACCTTTCTTTGCAGTGAAAGGAGAACACTTTTATTCTCCAAATATGTCCAGAGTTCTCCTTCGCCCACGTTCTCTTTCTTCTCTCCCCGCAGGCCTTTTACCTTTATTGCTGCTTGTTGAGACATGAGACCACTGGCTTGAACTAATCTGCTTCTCTTTTTATTTCTACTAAACTATTTGTTCTTTTCTTCTATCATTTACCACTTTTTGCTCTCTCACACACTTGCTCTCTCTCTCCCTTTATATATGTACGTGTAGATATAAATACACAGATATTTCTAAATCTTCTGTGTCTTAAAAGCCAGAAGCCTGGCCTTGTTCATTCATTTATCATTTACAATGGCACTTGAGACATGTGATTAATTCAGTTAAAAATGTCATATTAGTTTAGAATACAATGTCTTGTTATATAGTCTAAAATAGTTATTCTTAATAGGTATATAATATATAATTGAATTTCTATCCACTTTACTTTAAAATTCCCCTACTGTTAGATGTATGTGTGGTCTGTATTTTTTTCTTTCATTATAAATAATGTGTTGAAATAAAAATCTTGGTGTATATTAACTTTTTCCTTTGGTCCTTCTTTGAAAAGATTTCCTTCTTTGAATAGGATTAGAAGGTTAAAGCCTTTGCTTTTAAAATATATTATCAAAATGTTTTCAAAAGGATTGAACTGGGCGGCACCTGTGGCTCAGTGGGTAAGGCGGTGGCACCATACACCAAGGGTGGCGGGTTCTAACCTGACCCCCGGTCAAACCGCAACAAAAAATAGCTGAGTGTTGTGGTGGGCACCCGTAGCCCCAGCTATTCGGGAGGCTGAGGCAAGAGAATCCCCTAAGCCCAGGAGTTTGAGGTTGCTGTGAGCTGTGATGCCACAGCACTCTACTGAGGGTGATGAAGTGAGGCTCTGTCTCAAAAAAAAAAAAAAAAAGGATTGAACTAATCAAAACCATAGAAAAATATAGGACTATGCCGAACCTCAAATCATCTTCAGATTCAGATGTTATGTTTACTTTTTGATAATACATTGTGTTTAAGAATATGCTATGTATATTCTTACTTAAATTCTTAAATTCTCTTAATTTACGTAATTTTTTTTTCTGAGACACAGTCTATGTCACCCTTGGTAGAGTGCTATGGTGTCATTAGTTCATAGTGACCTCAAACTCTTGGGCTTAAACGATTCTCTTGCCTCAGCCCCCCAAGTAGCTAGGACTACAGGTGCCTGCCACAACATCTGGCTATTTTTTTGTTGTAGTTGTTAATGTTGTTTGGCAGGCCCTGGGGCGAGTTCCAACCCCAAGCCCCAGTGTATGTGGCTGGTACCCTAGCCGCTGAGCTACAGGCACTGAGCATTAATAATTTTATCTAGTAACTTTTTTCCTCCAATGTATTTTTACATACTTTATTTCCTTTCTTTTCTCATTTACTTACTGGAAATTTCATGTTTTAATTATTAAATTTAACAAGAGGGTATGTAAAGATGTAGGTACTAACTTGTCTGTTGTAGCTGCTACTAATATTTCCACAATCTTTTTATTGCGTTACAATTAAACATTATTTTTTGTGGGTCTAAGGTTTAATTTTACATGTTGTCACATCTGTCTTAAAGCTGCTAATTTCTTTCTCTTTAAAGCTTACAGGTGACCATTTATGGAGTGGTTACTATGTGACAGGCAAGACATGTATTTATTTATTACAAATATCTCAATATATCGGCACCACTGCCACTCTGTATGTGATGAAATTGTGGGTGAGGAAGTTAAAAAGGCTACATAAGAGTGTGGGAGACAAGATTAAAAGCTAGGTTTGCCTAGATCCAAATCATTTTTCTATAATATATGAGGTTACCTCCCTTTGAAAACAGAAGAGGTCATAATTCCAAAAATCCAATTCAGCAATCAATTGTATTTCTTCTAATTTCCTTCCATTTTACTTAAAAATAGCAATAAACTTTTGACATCCTTTCTTTGTGGTTGCAGCTGACAACAAAATTACTATATTAGCCTCCAAAAGAAAGATGACTGACAATATATGGCAGGGGAAAGAGTAAACTCCCAGAAGATAATCTTTTGCATATATTTAAATTAAAAAATGAGAAAGGGGCCATTATTCCCTTGCTATTGTCTTTAGTTACATGTTATCTGTTCCAGAAAGAAAAAAATTTGATTTTATTTGACCATCGTGACTCCGTTCAAACAGAAATAAAGAAAGACGTCAATTTCAAGTATCCACTAAATAAATCAAACTGGCATTGATTCCAGTTGTCACTGATATGGGCAAAGGCTAAAGCTGAATCTATGAAAACAGCCAGGGGATAGCAGGAGGATCTAGATTGATAAAAGTCATAAAATTATACTTTAAAGTAGCTTGAGAGTACCCATTTTTGGATTTTTCCTAGTGTTGCAACTTTTTAAACAGGTATTTCTAATAACTACATTCATGAGACTTATTACGTAATAGACAATTTTTGTTCAAAAGAAAAACCTTCAATATCATTGATACATGAAAAAGAACTGAACCCACCTCAGTGGCCACAAATCAGAGAAGTACTGTACTGGGGTGAGGAGGCGTGTTCAATCCAGGATTAGAACACTTAAAGCCTGTTAAAAAATTCTGCCCCTAAAAGAATATTGATTTAACTGAGATCTCAACTGAAACAGAATCTGAAGATTCTAACTGAAAAATTCATTTACCTTAAAATTAAAATCATAATTAAAAATAATGGCCTAATAATAGAAATATCAGCAACCCTAAGGATCACTTTCTTCTTTAAATACAAGCTGCTATTACTCCTGTAGGTATACTCATTTTTTCCGAATACAACAGTTTCTTAACACAGGAACTTTGTGGGAAAGAATAAAAAAGTAATAAATAATACGCAGGATAAATCAGGAAATTTTATTTTTTATGTTTTTTTAAATCAGGAATTTTCCATCCATATTGTTTATTATCCTTTTACCATTTTTATATTTAGTTATTTTGTAAAATTAGATTTCTATGATAGATCATAGTAAAGTCTAATTGTTTTTCAGTTTCCAAAATAATTTCATACATAAATTTGTTTCTCATAGTATATCACTATAATAGACATTATTTAGTCCATTATCATTCCATCTGATAGAAGACAAAGTAAGTTTCAGAGATGTTTAGACATCTGAGGCCACAAGGCTTCCACAGGTGAAGTTACGACCAGAACTTTAGTTACTGTGCTCTCTGACTTTGGGCATCATTATTAATCCCAGAGATATTCCGTTGCCCAGGGAAAACCAACTTCAAGCTCTATCTCTACAGCCTGAGCTACTCTTTATTGGAACACTTCATTTTCCTTTTCCTACCTCCTTGTTTCAGTGCACAACTTGGAAATACAGGTGGTTTTCTGTTTGGAGTGACTTTGACATTAAAGATGAGAATAGTATGAGAAGTCCTGAGGTGAAATTGTTACTTACTGAAGAGAAAAGACTCCTGTGAGTTCTAAGGCATAGAAATAGGCTTACTACGTTCTCTCCCTCTCTCTCTCTGTTTCTCTCTTTTCCTCTCCTATATCCATGCACACATGCACACGCACAGGAATTTCTTTTCTTTTTTTTAGAGATAGAGTCTCACTTGGTCACCCTCAGTAAAGTACCATAGCATCACAGCTCACAGCAACCTCTAACTCCTAGGCTAGGTGATTCTCTTGCCTCAGCCTCCCAAGTAGCTGGGACTACAGGCACCTGCCACAAGGCCAGGCTATTTTTTATTGCAGTTTGGCCAGGGCCGGGTTCGAACCTACCACCCTCAGTGGTCTAATCACTGAGCCACAGGCACCGCCCAATGCCCAGCTATTTTTTGTTGTTGTTGTTGCAGTTTGGCTGGGGCCAGGTTCAAACCCGCCACCCTTGGGTGGCGCCCTACTCAATGAACCACAGGCACTGCCCACAAAGGAATTTCTTAATAGAGTTTTACTACTTACACAAATAAAGTTATATTGTAGTGAATAATACTGTAAAGAAGTGCTATTAAAAATCTTATTTAGTAACTTAGGAACTAAGAAAGTTACATTAAATGCTTAAGGGTAAAGTGTCACTGTGGCACAGTAGGGATTTAGATATATAACAAGAGACTTGAGGCTAAATTTCTATGTACTACCATAGCAAATTTACCTTCTAATTTAATTTTAATGTTTTGAGTACTTAATTTCCCACTTTTCAAAAACATAGAAAGAAATATCTGACCATCATGATAATAGCTTCTTTGGAATTGCTAGAACGTTAATAACATTCAAGTTCAAAAGGCATTTTGAGAATTAAGAAAAAATATACTATTAGCACTATTATAGAGTGATTTTAAATTCTGAAGCTTTGAAAAAATATTCAGAAATATTACCTTATTTTTTGTACTGTAGAGTGGCCTACATTTTAAAATCTCTTTTTAGGGGAAGTGAGGAGTATCGTTAGGTTGAAAAAATATTCTTCGATTTCATTAACAACAACAACAAAGACTCACAAAGTCCCAGATTGGATTTGACTCATCTGCTTTTAAACAAATAGATGACAGAATACTGAAAAGGGCAGATTTTGCAGTCAGATTGGCTCAAATCATGGCTCTACCACTTGTTACGCAGGAGTCTCTGGGAAAACTATTTACTTTCTCAGTTTCAGTTCCTTATCTATAAAAGAGGGCGAAGAATCTTTATAGGACAATAGAGGGGATCAGATCAAATGAGAAAATTAAAGTGAAAACATCTATTATAATGTCTGTCTCAAAAGAAAAAGAAAAAAAAGTAATTTTGGGGTGTCTACTATCAGATAAATACAATGTGAAAGACTGGGAATATAATGGTGGATAGGACAATGTTCCTTGAAGACATGTACTTAATAAATGTGTGCACAATTCATTCTTTTTTTAAAAAAGCTCCAGTAATATTGGAACAGGATAAAAATCAAATATAATATAAATTTTAAAAGGCATAATAAAAGTAATCAGAGATTTTCAAGTCTACTCAGCCATATTAAAACTTTGCATTTGTCCATGTTATTTCTTTTTTAGCATAGTGATCTATCAATTTGTTTCTGGTAACACTGCCTTAAATAAACATTATTTGAAAAGTCTATATATCATTTCTATATGCTCTGTCATATTTCATGCTATACTGCCATAAATGCCATATCAAGGAATAATAATGGTATAAGCCTAAATTGTAGGTTGTTATAAGAATTGAATGGTTTATATAAAGCAGGAAAAACAATGCCCCAATACTAGTAAATACTCAATAAATGCTAAACATTATAACAATTAAATAATAAACTTGTATTATTTAAAACAGCACAAAGATATAAAACTTCTGTGGTTTTACATCTTTGTGCTTTCTTTTGAATTATTACCCACATTTAGAATTCTGAAATGTTTTTAAAGTTTTTCCTATAAAATAATCCCAATACTAACTGGGGAAAAACAGCATTTCTTAATTATGAACTAAACAATATTTATGTTAAGGCAAGTTTCAAAGAAACAACAATCAAAGAATAGTGTCCTGTCTACAAACTGATTATTTAAACACTCCTAATCTAAATTCCTTAATCAAGGCTGGGTGTGATTGCTTACACCTGTAATCCTAGCACTTTGGGAGGCTGAGGCAGGTGAATCCCCTGAGCTCAGGAGTTTAAGACCAACCTGAGCAAGAGCCAGACCTTTTCTCTAAAAAAAAAAAAAAAAAAAAAAAGCCAGGCATTGTGGCAGGTGCCTGTAGTGCCAGTTACTTGGCTGGCTGATGCCAGAGGATCACTTGAGCCCAAAGGTTTGCGATTATTGTAAGCTATGACACCAGGGCACTCTACCACGGGTGACAAAATGAGACTCTGTCTCAAAAATAAAAAAAAAAATTCTTTCATTCCCTAACCATATTTTCTTTTTAATATGTTCTATATCTCTGATTTATACAACTTGATTCTCTTTATCATATTAACCTACAGATAACAGAGATTAATTACAGCAACAAAAGAGATTAGATGCATAAAATTACGTCTCTCAGATGAGAGGCCAAATATAAGATTGAGATTTTAGGACAAGAGTCAAAGTAAAGAGTAGACCCATAAGCAGAAAAGAATCTCCCTAATAAGAGATTGTAATCACTAGCAAGACAGTTTAAAAATTGACATCAGGGTTTACATTAAATTTGGCAAAATAGTAATTTCAAAAGAACCTAAATTTCATAGGGTTCTAAAATACATTTACATATATTTATATTTATTGTTTATATACTGGGAGTATTTTGGAGGGACAGGTAGGAATTGATCCATGAGAAAGATATAAATTTTACTCCCAGCTTTGTCATTCACCTCCCCTATAACCTGAGCAATTGACATTTCCAAGTTAAAACTTCATACTATAGGAAGACTATAGGAAGATACTATAGGAAGACTCTGTGAAGATTTTGCACTTGGTGTCAACATCAGTCCTTCAAATATCTAGGCCAGGCAATTTGCCTATGGCATGGAAATTATGTAAACAAAACTCCAACTTTCTACTTAGTCATTCTTAAACAATTAAGAAATAGGAGATAAATAAAAACAATTAAATCAACACAGATATGTGAAATATATTCAAATATACTGTCACCAGCAGGCACTATATTTCTTTTTTCTAAAAGTCTACTATTAAAAAAAAAAAAAAAAACACTATTTCTCAGCATTGAGAGGTATGAAGTAACCAGAAGTCCACAAGGTGGCTCTCAAGGCTTGGCTTTTAAGCACAATAGAGTTGTTTTATACTTCCAAAGAAATAAAACAAGACCTATAAATACCAACTTAAGTTTTCAAAGACTCTCATAAATTCATGATTAACATATAGCTAGAAGAACAAAATGCTGTATAGAAAATGTCATGTAACAAAAAAAATTTATAAAGTGAAATAAATAAAGAAAATGAATCAATTTTAATTTTATTGAAAGAGAATCTGATGTTCAAAACAGTGGCCTCAGCTTATCAAAGTCAGAATTTAAAATATTAGTACAAAATGGTGAAACTTACATGGCTATCCTGACAAATATATTTCACTAGGATAATAAACGTGAAATGCACAATGTCTGGCAGCCAGAATAAAACAGTCAAACAATCAAACATAGCTTTAATTTACGATAAAAATGTTGAAGTTACTCTCATTTTATACCAGTAAATGTTTTGTTTCAAAATCTGTTTTCACAGCTTTAAACCAGGGTTCTGCATACCTGCTCTGCAAAGGGACAGAGAGTAACCTACAGTTCCTGTCACGGTAAGTTCTTTGGCACTGCAGTGCCAAACCCCAGCCATAGACGTTAAAGAACGAATTGGCGACGTTCTAAAAAAAACTTTAATTATAGAATATGTGGCTACCTTTGGCCCTCAGGCCATCATTTTGCGTAATCCTGATCTAAATCATTATCTGATATAATTATATGGAATATCAATCTTAAGATACTGCTAATATGATATAAAACAAGGTGGGGGATGGGGAGGGAGGGACAAAGAGAGGGAGGTTGACAGGGGTCACCTCTTGGAGGTGGGGCACAATTATAAGAGGGATTTTACACCTAAGAAATGCAATCAGGGTAACCTAATTCTTTGTACCTTCAACGAATCCCAAATAATAAAAAGGAAAAAAAAAGATACTACTAATACTCCAATTACCTAGAGCAGAGCTGCTTAAAACTGTAACGTGCATTAAGTCACCGGGATCTAGCTGAAATGCAGATGTGATCTGGTAAGTCTTGGGTAGGCCTGAAGTTCTCCTCCTCTAACAAGGATGCAGGTGATCCCAATGGGCATATGTACATTGAGTAGTAAGGCACTTATTTTTAAACTTTTTGGTCTCTGGATTCCTTTACATTCTTAATAAGAGCTTTGTTTACTTAAGTTATATCTATCTGTATTAACCTTTTAAAACTGAGAAAGTTAAAAAACACTGTTACTTTTTTTTTTTTTTTTTTTTTTTTTAAATGCAGTTTTTGGCCCGGGCTGGGTTTGAACCCACCACCTCTGGCATAGGGGGCTGGTGCTCCACTCCTAAAACTGTTACTTTTTTAAAGGAAAAATTATAAACCCATTAGATGTTAAGATATTATATTAAATTTAGCTGTCTTTTATATTTTAGTTTTAATATATTTTAAAGAGCAGAACTAAGCACTTCAATTACAATCATCTGCAAAGAAATGATGAGTGAATACGTTGTGAAGTAGAACCTTTTAAAAGAAAAAAAGCCAAGACTGTAACATAATAAACTTAACTCCTTAGAATCGAGACGGCAGCTCTTTCATATGTACAATGTCTGATGTATGTGGTACCCTTCTTGTCCTCGGGCTGGTGTGTGTTCCCACCTGTTTTTCTGCATGTCCATAGTCAGGTCCTTGGACAGGTAAAAACCAGGAAACTTGGCCACAATTTTTTGCTCTTTCTAGTAGAGACATAGCTGTTCTTACAGTGGCATTTCGAGCATGTACAAATACCATCACCTGAAATAAAGAAAAGACGTTTATTTAATATCCCAAATCATTAAATTATAACTTAATACTAGCCTGGAAATCAGCCCACATAAATAAGCAACTATTAATATTTCAAAATGAAACCTCCAATTTATGAATTCTACAACCCTGTCTACTTTAGAATAAAGTATACCTAGAAAAAAGACAAGTTAAAATTCAAGAACATGGCTTTATTTATTATTAAGTTATAAGTTGGGAGAACTTAGAATTAAAATTAATATTAATAGCTCCTATAAAATTTGGAGTTTAATTTGTATGTTTTTCTTTTCAAGGCATGATTCATTACCACAATCATTTCATTTAGAGATGGAGTATAAAAATGTATGGGAGAGAGAGGGACACAGTTATAAGAGGGACTTTACCTAACAAATGCAATCAGTGCAAACTGATTCTTTGTACCCTCAATGAATCCCAAACAATAGAATAAAAATGTATGGGAGCCTTATTTCTCCTAGGAAAATTACTACAGTCAATGAAAACCACAATATGATAAAGACTTTTAATGAAATTGAAAATAACAAAGAAAGAACCCTTTTCCTTGGACAAAATCATCACTAACAACAATCACTTAAAAAAAAAAGTTCCTTGGACAAAATCATCACTAACAACAATTACTTGCTTCTAGACAAGTGCCTAGAATTTTTTGTTGTGATAGATCTTTCTTGGAAATTATTCATAAAGTGACTTCAGAAATATGAATTAGGCAGAAAGCATGTGTTGGATGCTTTGTTAAGGAGAAATGAGAGAGAAAACATACTTTCAGGGACAGTCATCAAGCAGAGTGTTAATAGAACTGAAGTAAATAAAATAAGGGAGTGACTGGCGGTTTGGTGTTATTTGCCAGGCTACACGTTAAAGGAGGATATTCAAGCAATTGTTTCTCATCAGGGAACTGACAGTTTCATCTAGACCGACCTAAGTAAGGGACCACTGTAAAGATGAGGGAAGGAAGCCTGGAATATGACCAGAAAGAAGACAGGGTGGTGGACACAGAGTTCTCTCTACCTCTATGTAGGAATCTGTGTCTACAGATATATACAGGTGTCTTATATATTTAACCATAGTAATATTATGCTTATAAACTTGCCAAAGAAAAATTTTCGCATATAAGATGCTAATTAAAATTCATAGTAGAGTAAAATCTCAAACAATCATTCAAGAAACTATGATGTTTAAATAACTAATAACTCCTTCAGGGTACATTCAAAATAAAGGGGAGCAGATAATTCAGCAAAGATCAAAAGTTCCTCAGAGAAAAAACTTGCAAGGAGTTTAGCAGGGGGGGAAAAAAGCATTGCAACTAAATCATCTGAAGAAATTTAATATAAGTTAATCACAATCACCAAGGGCATAAAGATTGAGATTTTATACTTTATTGGAGCTCTAACTTATTGGCTGATACAAATGTGTTTTGAAAAGAAATATGGTCATAAGAATATTTTAAAAGCATACACTAGTAGAATTTATTACAGATATTTTTGCAAGTATAAGAAAATTTCATGTTTTCCCTATTTTTCAACTGAAGAAAGCAAATCTGATTTTGATAGACTTTCTAGCTTTCATGGGGAAATATCTTTACCTTACAGGATGTCAAGAAACAGCTGCGTAGTCTCAAATGGTGGTATTTTCATAATTATTGACAAAAGCTATTTCGTGCTAAGTAAGATAGAAAATTCTATTAACCATAATGTCCTCTTGGAGCTTCACCAGATCAGAATCTGTCAAATTCTACTATCCCGTCCCTTGCAAAAGGTAAGGACATTTCAAATGTCAGTTTCTTTTTAAAGGCAAGATTTTTCTCTTAGCACTCCAATTTGTGCAAATAGTCAACACATTGAATCCCACAAAGGCATAAATGTATTCATGATCTATATATATATATGACTTAATAAAAAAAATGTGGCAGTGAAAAAAAATAAAAAGTCCTGAGAAAACTGCCATGAGAAAGAAAAAGTCATTGCCCTTGAGGAAATGAGAATCTAGCTTGATAAATAAGCACAACATCTTTTTTAATTAATAAATATTTACTGGCCAAATATGTGTAAAATATGTTTAAAAATATGAAACTGTGCACATATTTAGATGTCTGAACTAAAGAGAGGATGGGGTGTGAACGTGGGAACTCTAAACATGGAGCTAGCGGCTCTCCTCATTCATCCATCCATCCAGGATGTTTATGCAAAACCTACCGTACATCCCATACCAAGCACAAATGAAAACTAGGTTTCAGGGCTCCCAACTGGTAAGCTACTGTTATGGGGAGAACGAATCAGCTTTAACTGGCTGTAGAAACAGGGAGGCAGGCTGCCTACAGGAGACTAGCAGTATTAGAAATATTTAATTTTGGTATTTTTAGTGTTTTAGCTTGAAGAAATACATTCTCTTCCGAGGTTTCTTCCACTGAGATTTAGCCCCACAGACTACTTTATCAGAATCACTCCTGGTGCTTATTAAAATAGGTTATGGGTTGTCCCCTAAAACCAGGTGAATAAGAATATGTAAGGGTGAGGTAAAACAATCCAATTAACAACTACTGAGATGGCTACTATTATGTGAAGTCAGTTGATAATTACCACCAATTTAATTTTTCTCTCTCAAGTTGAAAGATTAAAAGGTAAAATAAATAAAACCACTACTACAAAGATATTAAAACCTCCAAATAACTTCTCTATACCTAAACATATGAAATATAAGGACATGTTAAGGTATTTTATATGATCAATATAGTCTCAACATCATTTTCCAGATGGGGTAGGCAGGGTTTTATAATTAGACCAGATTTCTATTCTCCATAATTCAAATGCCACATTATGTAAATCCTGTTGAAATAACAGATATGGAGAACATAAGGGAAAATAAAATATGACCTAAATCTTCATTATTTCAGTCTGACTTGTCAAGTTTTCGTTTTGCAAATTATTTTCGATTGCAGCCAACAGAGAAATATTAGTCACAACTTAAAGAAGCAATTTCTTTTATTAAAAGATACATCATGTCTTGTTCAGTAAAATAAACTTTTTCTTATTAAAAATTTTCTTTGTAGAGGTCCCAGTAAAAGTCATTATAAGATTTTGGATGTCTATAAACATACTTGATTTTATGGTTTGTTAATTTGGTTAATTAAATTAAATAGACTTGATGAAAATTATAATAGAGAACACAACATCGTTTCATTTGGCAGACATTAACTCCAAATTAATCTTAGAAATACGTTTCGTTACCGAGTAGCAATAAAATTGGCATATTCATTAAAGTAAGATTAGAATAGTAAGATTCAAGTCAATAATGATTGTGAATTTAAAAACTGCTTGTGCCTCTATTTGAGGTTATTAGGTTATGCATTTAAAAATATTTTATATACTTGTTTTTAGTTTCAAAAGCTATTTAGTTTTAAAACATATAATAGAATCAGCCCTGTACTAGGAAAATGTATGTAAAGTTGAATTCAGGTCCTGTTATTTGAATTGTCAAAGAAAGTGTTCTTCATATAAGATCCTTGTCAAAATTAATGAAAGAATAAAAGTTCAGAAAATAATCATTAAAAAATTGGAATGCTTAAGTAACTGATATTGTTTCTTGGTGTATTCAAAAGAAAGAAGGGTATATCATTTGAAAAGACCACAAAATATACTTTGGAATACTGCTAACAGCAGTGTGATTTAGAATAAATTATATAATCTCTTTAATTCTTATTTCTATCAGAGCATAGATAAAGAGTTACTATATGTCTTAGGATTACTGTAAGATCAAAGGACCTAATGTAAGTGAAAATGCTGCATTTAGTTATGTCTCTCTAACTTTAGAAAGCTTCAAAACCCTGCCAGGCTTGTTAAAAACACTAAATTTTGCTCCTTTCCCCAAGCTCCTTTCTGATTAAGTAAGTCTGGCACAAGCCAAGTAATGGAATTTCTACCAAGTTCCAAGGAGATGCTAATACTCTTGGTCCAGGAACTCGGAGAACCTCCATCATAGCTGCTAAGTATTAACACCGTAATTAGGATAATAAATACAGGCAAGATTAACCTGGCCTAAAAACTAAATGGTTAGACTAGTATATGACTATTATAAACTGACTCCTACGTATTTATTCTTCATTTACATGCACGTGCACAGAAGTGGGGATATGTGTTTAATGTTGTACAGAACAATTTTAAATCCTTATCTTCTAATACCCTTTGTAAGGGGGTTGTGAAAGATGAACAAGGAATCAAAAAATAGGCACATTTGAATGAGATATTTGAAAACAAAAGGAAGGAAGCCAAAGATTAAATACAAAAATCTTTAATCAAAGCCTCCTATCTAGAAAATTCTGCTAAGAAGGAAGACTGAGAATGGAAATATCTAAAAAAAAGATACACTACCAGAACAGATAAATGTTCCATAGAAAAATAATTCAGAGGATGCTCTTTTTTTTTTTTTTTTTTGCAGTTTTTGGCCGGGGCTGGGTTTGAACCTGCCACCTCCAGCATATGGGGCCAGCATCCTACTCCTTTAAGCCACAGGCACTGCCCAGGATGCTCTTATTATATGCTATATATGGATTTGACTTTTGCAAGGGTTGAAGAATAATGAGGTGTAGAATGAGGAAGTTCCTGTCTTGGTGATTTGTGTTTTCATTCTAAGCTATTCATTTATCTTGCTCTCAAAATTCTTCCTAACTTTCTTAACTCAGGTTCTTACAAAGAATTAAGTCCTTATGATCTAAATAAACAGTGCTTCTAGGAGTGTGTGGTCACCTCAGCAGCAGCATCAATGTCTCTTAGGAATCAGATAGGACTACAAATTCTCAGCCCTACCCCAGACCTGAGTCAGCAACTCTGTGGGACTCAGCAATCTGTTTTAACAAGCAAGGAAGGTGATTCTAATGGATGCTAAAATCGGAGAGTCCTGCATCACTGCAACCTTTGTAAGTAAAAAATAAAAAATAAATATATATCTGTATCTTAGCATCTCCTCTGTGCATTCAGAATACTTCTGGCAAATACCATATTCAGGAGAACTGAAGACAGTCAAATCTTTTTCTGCGTTGTACGGATTGAATGAGAAGTGCCAAAGAGATATATGAGGGCTGTCTGCAAAGTATCCAGCTATGAATGTCTGGAGCCTGGTACACAACAAATACTGAATGTATTTTAAGTAAACACAGCACACTAAACCCAGTCAAACAATAGCTTACCTCAGCTAATAATGGCAATATCTACATATAAAAAAAAAATTCTATTTTTTTTGGCTTGGTGCCCATAGCTCAGTGAATAGGGCACCAGCCACATACACCAAAGCTGGCAGGTGGGGCCTGCTAAACAACAATGACAACTGCGAACAAAAATTAGCTGGGCATTGGAGCAGGTGCCTGCAGTCCCAGCTACTCCGGAGGCTGAGGCAAGTGAATCACTTAAACCCAAGAGTTGGAGGTTGCTGTGAGCTGCAATGTCATAGCACTCTACCAAGGGTGTCATAGTAAGACCCTGTCTCAAAAAAAAAAAAAAAATTCTATTTTTGTCTTCTATGTAGAATAACAATATAGGTGAGAAATGAGACAATATAAACAAAGCATTTACAACAGTGCATGGCACATAGTAAATGATGAATAAATATGAGCAAGTTGCTTATTAGAGTGCAATTCTATTCCTTGTAAAATTCAATATATTGTATTAATTTTTGACAAGGCAATATATTTAGACAGTTCAAAAATCAGAAACTACAAAAATGTACATAGTGAAAGACTATGACCCCATCTTCTACCGTAGTAACCACTGTTTCTTATGTAACTTTTGATAGTTTATGCACATGTATAAACAACTATGAATTCATAATTTTAATACCTCTTTCATCATACAAACTATTCTATTCTTTCCTTTTCCCCTGAACTGTATTATCTTGAAGATCTTTTCACTTCAGTTTTCTCATTTTTCTTACATGTGCATATTTTTCCTTTACATAGGAATGCCATAATTTATTTAACCTGTCTTTGTTTGATGAACATTTATATAGTTTCTACTCCTTTATTTTTAAAGCAATGTTATAATAAGTAACTCTGTATACCAGTCATTTTATGGTTGTCAATGTCTGTTGGATAAATTCATAAAAGTGGAAAAATTAGGTCAAAGTATATGTCAGTATTCACTGAACCATGTCCTTATTTTAGGATTATCTGTTTTATTATTGGGCCTAATTTTTTTCTTATCTATTTGTTGATGTGCTCTGTAGTGAAAGATATCCATGCTTCATCTTTTTCTGTGAGTAAATATTTTGTCCTCATCTAGGACTTACCTTTGACTTTGCTTATGGTATTTTATTCTGTACAGAAACAGTTAATTTCTCTATTAAACAGTTATATTTTTCTCTATGGCCTCTGGGAAATTTAGAGAGAGGGAAGTGAAAATAGTCACAAACATGAAAGGATCTTTACTCATGAGGACTGCACAGCTATACAGAGACGGACACTGGGCATCCACACACGCGCATTCGCCCTCTCTTCTCTCACCTGTGCTAACTCTGTCTCACATACACAGACCTGCACTCACACATACATACCAGGCAGATGTCAACGATATACTGCTAAGTGAAAAAGTATCAAGTTTGAAAAATTATTTTTATGTTACAACAAGATTTTAAACTTAAGAGAAGGCCATCACAGTGGAAAAAAATACTTATTTTTTTAAAATAAAGAAATATATATTACATGGGTAAAAAGAAAAGATGACTCAAGATGACATAAAAGGAAAAACGGACAAAACATAGTAAAAACCTAAGGACAATATTGTAGTTGTAAATGAAAGTACAATGGACATGGTAATTTTTAAAGAGTGGGGTTATTAAAAGAAAAAAAGCATCTCCTTATTCTTTAATGAAGAGTAAAACTATACTATTAACCCAAAATAATAAAAACAAAAGAGTAAAAATGAATAAGAAAGGATGTAGGTCCCTAGGTAAGAGTTAGTATGAATATCGGAGATAGGTTTTTGCTTTTTTTTTTTTTTTTTTTTTTTTTTTAAATTTCAAAGTATTAATAGTATGGGATTAGAAATGCTTTTGGTTATATGAATTACTTTTGTAGTGTTTTGAGATAGCTCTTATAAAAGAAACTTTGATTTATAAACATTTTAAAATACAGTTTTGTAGCCACTGAATTACCTTAAAATTATATATATACATGTTCACAAAATTTCATTTAAAAAAGCCAAAAAAAAAAAAAAAAAAAGGAAAGAAAGCTTACACAAATATGGAGAAGTTAGATGTTACCATTATGATTAAATTAAAATATTTGGCCCTCCTGCTCTCAGATACACAATCTTTTTGAAAATCCAAAGAATTCACAGGCCTTTCTCAAGTATTTATCATTGAGCACCTTTTATTTTTAATGATTTTTGTGCTGGACTTAGCTCCTGTGCAAGCCTGTGATTATCCAACAATTAATTATATGACAGGTATTGGGGACATATTACAGGCAAAACTAATGCCTGTCCCTGAGCTTCTGGGGCTTCTATCTAGTCACTAGGGTGAAGGATTGAAATTGGGGAAGGTGAACTAAGCTGCCATTCATTATATGAACAACTACAGGAAGAAATAACCAAAAATAAATAAATAAATGAAATAAAATGATCTAGAAATTAGTTATGGTCTCCTCTCAAAGTGGGCGAAGTACTTTATTTAAAGATTATGATATTCCACAGTTCTTCCTTATCGGCTTTTTGAGTGTCACTTCTAAATTCCCATTCTTGCTGTTTAAAACTTCCATGCATTTGTATGTTTCTAGGTCTTTAGCATATTTTTCACTTTGTCCAGAGCCAACTCCATCCGTATAAATGCTACACACCTTCAAGGCCCAGTCCTAACATCTGCTCTCTAATCTCTCTAGAGAAATTAATCACTTGTACCATACTTTGTTCATACCATTCTTGTGCCTCACATAATCACGGGATGTACACAGGTCTCTCCATGTTAGGATTCATAGTAACAATTTATTGGGCCCAGTATTAGGTACAGTATATATGGTATCTTACTACCAACAACACAATGGAATAGGTAATTTTATTAGCACTGTACAAATGAGAAAACAGAAGCTCAGAGAGTTTCATTTAATAACAACTTGCCACTCATTCAAAAGTAGAACAGAAAATTCACTTCAGTTTTCACATTCCAAAGTCTACTTTTTTCCCATCAAGTTGTACTCTATCTTTGGGTGCTGTCTTTGAGGAGGGTTTACATTTTGCTAATTCTGAGGTCTTTTTGTCATTCCCCATACCACTATTTCCATTATCATTCAATCAGTGTACATTCAATAAATGGTTGCTAAAATTACAATGTTAAAGATGGCTTTCCACAAAAACCATTGATTTTTGAGCAGAAATCTTAATTTAAAGATTATAGATTATAATAGGACATAGGCTGAGTTAATACTTCCATATCTTTATTAAAACATGGAATACTAAGAAAACTTCCTATTATCTAACTAGATGATTTTCCTGAATAGCCTTACTTAAATTTATCAGCCAACCTTCCACTGATATTTAATAAACTAGAATTGCTACCAGTCTCTTGATACTGTAGAAATACATGTATGTGCATTTTAATACTATTGCAGGATTTCTTAAAAAAAATTTAAGAAAGAAGCACCTTATTAAATAAGCTACTCTAAAAGATTCTTAAAAATAATCTGTAGTTCAAAGTCAAAGATATTTTCTAAACCTAAACTACCTGCATTAAAAAAAAAAAACAAATTAATCTAATTCATTAACCAAAATAAAGTCAGACCTTTGTATCTGTGGGCTATTGTTCCAGAGGCTGCCAAGAATGCATGGATGCCCAAATTTTTATAAAACTGGTATAGTATCTGCATAGAACCTATGCACATCCTCCTGTATACTTCCATTCATCTCTATATTCCTTATAATACCTAATACAGTGTAAATCCTGTGTAAATGCTTGTGTCATTTATTTAGGGACTGTAGATTAGAAAAAGTCTGTATGTGTTCAGTACAGATACAACTACACTCCCTCATCCCCAGAATATTTTCGAATCATTCACAGTTGGTTGAATCCACAGATGTGGAAGCCCAGATACAGAAGGCTAACTGTAATGTGCTATGCAAGGACATGGATTAAGAATTCCTTTAGTAGAAATGTGACATTAATACATTCAGATTACATCAATAAAATATTTACTAAAATAAGGGTAAAATGATAAAATGATAAAATCCTCTATTTTATTAATAACAAGTAAACCTATTAGCATTTAACAACTAGCAGTTATCATTACATATTTCTGGCAACCCATCTACTTTACTAAAGCCCATTTTTTTTCTTTACAAACCTGGTGAAACATTATTAGATATACCACAGAAATATTAGCTATCTCAAAAAAGGGTTAATTTATCCAGCTGTAGGTATACAAGAAAACTGCATAATCACTGACTAGTCTTCATGCATTAACTTATATAAATAAGCCAAAGAAACTGATCCACAACAGGGAGAAGTGGGTCCACAGCTCCAAGCTCTGTACTCAGATCTACACTCAGCAGTTGAGAGCCAGTTCTGGACTTTTACACTGAGAATCTCAAGTTTTTCTCAAGATACTTAAGCTTTTAAGTGATAAACCAATTTGGATTAACATTACTGAATTATATTTAGGACTATACCCTGAATGTGAAATATATTTCTCTCCAATTTATCTACAAGAATCCTTTTAATTATTTATCAGCTTATCTGTCTGAGTTATGAGGAGCTTTAATTGCCATATTTGGATAAAAGAAATCCACAATACTTTTTAACTTCTAATATCTGTAAGATACTTCTTATCAAAATATATAATAAAAAAAACCCAGAGGACTCAGTATATACTATGTATCATGATAGCAAAAATACATATGGTCATATTTCTAACTAAGCCCCTTAAGAAAAATACTATGTCATAATCAATTCACCATACATCTGGACACTACGCAATATACTTAGAAATACAAGACAGATTTTAGCAGTCTCTGAAACACTGGCATCACCAAAAAATAGACAAAAAATAATTTTATTAAATATGATTTTCAAACGGTAAATATTCTGAATACATTTTTCTTTTATTAATATTTGCAACTCTCTAGTATATCTGATTAGCATTCACATAGTATGTATAATTAGTATTCATTCTGGTAGTCTTGGCCCAAAAGGGAAAACTGCTTGTTTGCTTGGTCCAATGCTACATGACAAACTGGAAGACCAAATCCCACCTATATAACAAAAACTAAATTGATATTCCATATGTGAAATATGTCTAGTTAGGATATCACCATAGAACAGAAACTACTAATCCTTATGCAAATTATGAAAACTAATGCTGTAGGGCAGTACATAGCTTTCAAACTTTTTTTGGCTATGAAATTTTTTCATCCAACAAATTCTTTTCTTTTCAGTAGCTCAATACATTAAAAAACAAACATACAAACAAAAACTAAAGCGACTGAAGTGAACTTGAGAGATCCAAATCTCTTTTCTCCCTGATGAACAGCACGCCTCTCCTTACTCTTAACATCCTGAGAGTAATTCCTGTGGCACCTCAGAGCACCCTGCAGCAGTCTAAAAATAATAGTTACAGGGAAAGTCTTCTGGTGGAAAGGGACAGCTCAAAATCGTATTTCCTTTTGGATAAAAGTTGAAAACTTCTAAAATATCTATTTCAAACTTTCTAGATACTACTTTTAGGAATAAAATCCATGAAAACATTTAATTAAAAAATAAAATAGCCTCACTGATTGTAAATACCGTTGTCTACTAAAAGAAAGGAAGTTTTCTTACACAAATGGTTAGGTCCAAGTCTGAGAAATGGAAAAGACAAGATAAACTTAAAATACCATATTGTGCTAAGGGAAAATAAAGAAGGAAATACCCAAAGAATAATGGGAACCTATCAAGACAACAAAGAAGCTAGCTGCGTGGTCAATCAACCATACTCAGATTCTTCAATCAAAATATTTTGCATTGATTAGGAAAAAGAACTATCAAGGGAAGTAGAGAAAAAGAATACAGATTTTCACAAAGTTAAAGGAATAATAAAATCTTTATTAGAATTCCAATTATGTGCTTTTCTAGTAATGTATAATTTGTAAGAATTATTTATCAAATCTTCACATTTTATACATAATTATTTGATTAACCTTTGTTTCCCTGAGCAGATTATAAACCGCACTGATGCAGGGAGTTTGTGCTTTCAACCATCAGCACAGTCTCTAGCACACACTGGGTAGTCAGTAAGCATTAGCTGAATATTGCCAGTATTGACTCAGTCTCATCTTTTTTTACTTTTCTTTTCTTTTCTTTCTTTCTTTCTTTCTTTCTTTCTTTCTTTCTTTCTTTCTTTCTTTCTTTCTTTCTTTCTTTCATTCTTTCTTTCTTTTTTTTTTTTTTTTAAAGACTGTCTCACTCTGTCACTGTTGGTAGAGTGTCATGAAGTCATCATAGCTCACAGCAACCTCAAACTCTTCTTCTTGAGCAATCCTCTTGCCTCAGCATCCTATGTAGCTGAGACTACAGGCTCCCCCTACCCCCACTACACTTGGCTAGTTTTTTTCTTTTCTTTCTTTTTCTTTTTTTAAAGAAAAAGTGTGTTCTTGCTTAGGCTGGTCTGAAACTCCTGAGCTCAGGTGATCCACCCTCCTTGCCTTTCCAGAATGCTAAGACTATACGAGTGAGCCACTATACCTTTTCTTTTTTTTTAAGCCTTGGTCTAGTCTTAAAAACACCTCTATTCTATTCTTTACCTAGAATTAAGACTGATGACCCACATGTAGTTCACATGCCAAAAGATAATGTTGGAGTGTCTGTATTTTGGACTCTTGCCATGTCTTACCTTACAAGGGAAACAGACTACAGAAAGAGAACCCAAATCAAACATTCTCAGTATTTTAGAAGTTTCTAAGTCTAGAAATCCATTTTCATATTTGAATTTCAGTCTACATCTAAGTATTATTAATTCTAAAATGTTTATATAGACACACATACATACATGTAAGCCCAAATTTAAGGAACACATTGAAGCCAATCTTCTTATAACAATTAACTTAATAATGAAGAAAAACAGCACATCAGTTCTGAACATCCAAGCACCCTAAATTCATACTTTGTCAAAGATATTCTCAAATAGGAATTACTCTCAGGATGTTAAGAGTAAGGAGAGGCGTGCTGTTCATCAGGGACAGTCAAATATGACTATAATTTTGATGGTGTGACAAAGTGACTCATACAATAACTGATCCCAGTTAGTCCCAACAGGATAAACATGGATGCATAATTCATTGTTAATTCTGGGTAAATTCAATAAAAGCTCATAAACAGAATAAAGAATCCTTCTTCAATATATTACAGTATTCCACACAGAAAAATATCTTACTGACCTCCAAGATAGTCCATATTTCATTTACATTTGCTATTGACAATCCCAAAATAGCAGCATCTATTCTGTAGAGCAAATTAAGCAAGACCAGCTAGTCTATTACTATGCAAATAAAATTCATTAGCGAGCTAACAATCTCATTTGTATAGATGCCACTGGGCTTGAAGGTCTATTATCTTTCAACTTTGTAAGATATTGTGTATTGAATCTGATTTCAGTAAAATAACAACATAAAACGTATTTTTAAGACATCTATCAGTATTTTTCATTTCTTTTCTTAGACAATAAGCACTATTTATAATTCTTTAATACTCAACTGTTCATTTAATTGTCTCACATGACTCATTTAAAATGATTCTTTTTAGAGGAATCATTCTTTTTAACTACTTGAGCAGAACAGATCTTAGTAAGCTAATATACTGTAAATCAACTTCATCAGCCAAACTAATTAAAACCAAATTGCTATAAATGCAAAAATCACAAAATTTCAATTCCTTTTAGATGGGCTCTTGACTACCTGTCAGATTTTTAGGCCACTTTCCTAAATTTACAAATGAACGTTTATACCTCAGTTTTCCTCAAATCTGTACTGTACTCTTCAATGGGCCTTCTTCATTGAAAAAAAAAAATGACAGCTACTTGCAAATCCATAGTTCAGACAATTATACCACACTTAAAACAAATAGGCACATTACCATTTGACAATCCACTTAGTCATTTAAATTTACGTGGCTTTCTCCATATGATTTTGAAAATATGAAAAGGGCAAGACAGGGTCAATCACATACTACAGTAAAAAAAAAAAAGAGAGATGGGTTCATGGAAAGACTATTGGAGAAAGAATGCAATGTAGGTAAGGTCAGAAAATATTTTTCTTTTTCCAGATTTTAAACAAAGTAGTCTACTATTTTACTGAGATGGTTTAGTAGACTATACTGCATGTCCTTCCAGATACCTTCTGGTCTTAGTGGAAAATAATCCTTCTTGGAGGTTTTTGGTGTCCCTACACGGCTAGGGCCTTCTGAGTAATGGACTAAAGTGCTTAAAAGACAGAGAATGCCTCTACTTCATCAGAGCCATTCTGTCCAAGTCCGTGTCCCTACAGACGTCATCCTTATTTCCCAAGGAGCCCATTGTTTTTATCCCAGGATATAGGCCCTCCCTTCCTTCCTCAGGAGACAGTCTGTTTACATTCCACAGTAAAGTCCTTGGTAGGATCAGTTGGCCTATTTCACCTCTCTCTCTATCTCTCCAGAGATGAAGATGGACAGATGTGCCCATAGCTCCAATAGAAGCTCAAAGTTTCATAATTTCAGAGCTCTTTTCAATGGTGCAACCCATGAACATACACTAGCTGGCTCTTACTACCTTGTCCAGTGAAGAATTAGGGAAAAACAAGAGTCTGTCCCCCAACCCAGGTGTCTCATGTCTGTATGTGTATAAAATGTATGGTCAAGATCACCTACAGCAGGCTAACTTTTGGTATGTAGGTAGGTCAATATCTTATACCTCTCACAGTTTCAGACTTAAGAGGTCTCTGACTATATTTCTAGAGCAGTAACTAACTTGCAGTACAATTTGGAAATGCCCACTTTATTTGTCATAATATAGTCATAGCTTCACTTTTCATCTACTTATTTATAAAACCAAAAAAATGAAACGAGATCTCTGATTATTATGTTATTCTCTTTTTAAAAAGACTCTATTTTAGAATATTAAATACAGACATGATTCCTTTCTTCTCAACCCCTTGTGTAAATGTGCTACTATGAAAAAAAAACTTGATAAAAACTCTAGATATAGGTAAGTCAGTACAAATGTACAATCTACAAAGATGACAAAACTTAACAGCCAACTATACTATAATCACCTCACTTTACTTCTAGACACTAAGTCAGAAAACACAGTCATGTATTGGCTGCATGCTCATAAAGCATGTAGGGTACAGCTTCCTTTTTTTCACTTCAAAAAAGACACGGATAATTTCATCAGATTTTGTTGGGACACAAAATTTTATACCCAGCTTTTATAAAAAAATGCTGTTTGCTCATTTTTATCAAAGGATTCCTATAAAAATACAGTCAACAATTGCTTGTGGTATGTGCCAATTGCTAAGTCCAAATATCAGCTAGAAACCTACCAATAGATTCAATATATGATTCTCTAGAATAAAATAGCTGTCAAATAAACTTCTGATAATATAATATAAAATATTCTGAATATCTCTCAAGGAAAATTTGTACGGTTTAATAAAAGAGAGAAAAGAGTCTAAGCAAACATTGTTTTAGTACTGTCTAAGTCTATATTTAAATATCAATTTGAGGCCAGGTGCTAGGGCTCCTGCCTATAATCCTAGCACTCAGGGAGGCTGAGCGAGGCAAGAGGATCGCTTGAGATCAGGAATTCAAGACCAGCTTGACCAAAGACACTATCTCTACTAAAAAGAGAAAAAAATTAGTGAGGTGTGATGGTGCATGCCTGCAGTCCCTACTAGGAGAGAGGTTGAGGCAGGAATATAGTTTGAGTCCAAGAGTTTGAGGCTGATGTGACCTCGACTGAGGTTATTACACTCAAGCTCAGGTGACAGAGTGAGAGACTCCATCTCTAAACAAAAAAGAACAATAGAAATAATTTAAATAAACAGTATAAAATAAACATATATGCACATTAGGTTTCATTTTTATCAGAATGAAAAATAATAAAAACATAAGGTATTTGACAAAGTGAATACTTAAAAATAAACTCAAAGGTTCTTCTATATCATTTAACAATTATATATTTGCTATAATTTCATATTATAATCACAAAATCATATTAATAAATTAGCAATCTAAAATATTCAATTGTTGGCTCTGCACCTGTAGCTCAATGGCTAGGGCTCCAGCCACATACACTGGGGCTGGCGGGTTCGAACTTGGCCTGGGCCTGCTAACCAACAACTGCAACCAAAAAAAAAAAAAAAAAAAAAGCCAGGTATTCTGGTGGGCACCTATCGTCCCAGCCACTTGGGAGGCTGAGGTAAGAGAATCACTCAAGCCCAAGAGTTTGAGGTTGCTGTGAGCTGTGATGTCACAGCACTCTGTTGAGGGCAGCATAGTGAGACTCTGTCTCACAAAAAAAAAAAAAAAAAAAAAAAAATTCAATTGTTAAGTCAGAAATATTTGACTTAAATTTGATCAATCTTTCAAAAACCAAAATTATAGCAAATTATATGTACAACTTACCTAACTTTACTATTATATACTAAGTCTGAAAACATGCATTTATGTACTAGCTACATGCTCATAAATGGATATATGTAAAGTCCAATAATAATAGTTTATTTTAAGCAAGGCATTCTAGAGGTGTGAAGCAGAACAATTTAAGAGAAAAATTACACAATGATATAGTTAAGGTAAAGTGCTTAAAAAGAAGGCAAAGCAACTTGCATTGTCTTCACTTTTGCTGCTTAAAATATTACAAAGATGTGTAGTTAAACAAGAGAACCAAAGAAGACACAAAGAATGAGAAATCAATGGAAAAGCACACACACACAAACTTCAGGGAGCTACACACACAAGACACAGTAAAACAGGAGTGCTGAACCGTCCAAGAAAGGCAAATATTTGTAGTAAATGGAACATAAGCTTCGCTGTCCTGGTTTAAATCCGTTTTTATGTAAATTCTTTGGTATTCAACAATGTAACTATATTTTTAAAAAAACACAGTTTCAAGGATATTAATAAAATTGCTTGTTTGGTTCCAATTTTTTTCCAAGATTATGTACAGCATTTAAAAAAATTTTTTTTTTGCCTAAAACATAAAATGGGAAGATAAGAAGAAAAAAATAACTGCTATTGTATACTTACATACCTAAGATGTACAATTCCCATCAATGTAGCAATTAGAACTGAGGTAACCAAAGGGTGAAAAGAAAATTATTTCCCATCAGCAGATAGCAGAACATTTTTTCATGAAAATTGAAGTGTGTCTTAGGAGATTTTATAAAAATTTCCCTCATCACACTTATTATCAACAAAATATTTGGGAATAGATTTGTGGAATGTAAATAGATCTAACCTTAAATTATATTCCTTTGTCTCTATTCTGAGACAAAGTGTTTTACTGTGCTCTTTGAATTTGTGCGATAATTACAGAAACCACCGATTAATGGTTTCAAAGCTATTTAAAAGCTCAAATGCTTAAATATACACTCGGGGGTAGGAGTATTGATGGGGTGAGGCAATGTGGAGAAACAGTAATTCATCAGTCTCTTGTTTTTACATTTTTGCATTGACTTATTTGTTACAAATATGTATTAATTAGTTCAGAAACTTGAAAATCCTCAAAGACTTAGAGACAAAATAATGTTAATAGCCATGAAGAAAAATACAATACTAATATTCCTCATGAAAACGTATTTTTTTGAAAATGAGAACATTACAAGGCTAATAAGAAATTGTTGGGTAAGTTTCACCTGTATCCTTCTCAGAATATAAATGTCTGAAGACAATAATTAAGAAAATGCCATGAAGGCTATGTTAACCAATTTGATGAAAATTTTTCAAATTGTATATAAAACCAGAACATTGTACCCCATGACTGCATTAATGTACACAGCTATGATTTAATAAAAAAAACAAAAGAAAGAAACTGTTGGATATAAAATTTCAAGAATCTAATTGTGATCACTTATGATAAGCTATATTCCAGAAAAACAACATTTTTCTCTGTTCTCTTAAAAATGTAAATTTTAAAAAGGATTCAAAAGTTACTCTTCAAGGGCTTAATGAATAGAAATAAAAGAAAAATATAAGATATTAACCTAAAATAACTTGTAGCACAAAATTAAGTTTGTATCATGACAAAAAGCTAAATCAGATGGATATCTTAAATTAGGAGAAATGAGATAATTTATATTTCTTACAGAAGGAACTACAACCACATAAACTAATAAGAGCAAATCTATGTAATGAAATTTTGAAAGGAGAACACTGACATTCTTTCACTGATCTTCACAGCCTACAAGAGAAGAATATTGCTTCAGGGAAGGTAATCCAGCCGTCCTTGGTGGTGTTAGACACCTCCATGTTCTCTCAGCCTGGGCAGTTCATTCATCACACTACTGATTATCTTCTTGATTTTCCTTGAAGTTGTCCTGTCCCCTATCTTTAAGAATAAGTTCAGACTTAAGAAGTCTAACTTATCTATTCACTTACTTATCAAATGGTACCTGGGCACCAACTGTGTGCCATGCACTGGTGAGGCCATGAGACCTCAGTCATGAGCTGCATAATGACCCCTTGGTTAATGATGAACAGCATTTATGACTGTGGTTTCACATGACTACAATGGTTATATCTATAGCCCAGGTGTGTGGTATCATCCAGGTCTGTGTATAAATCTATGCTGTTCACACAATAACGAAATTACATAACAACACATTTGTTAGAATGCATCCCCATTGTTAAGTGACATGTAAAGGTACAACAATGAGCAAAACCAAAGATAGCCCCTTTCCTACAAAGAAGAGTCATGTTAATTATAAACAGCCAGAAAAAAATGGAAAACTATAGCTAGAAATATGAAGAAAGTTTACAGAAGAAGTCTTTTTATACTTAAATTAGGCAGATGAAAGAGTCAGAGAGGTGAGAACAAAATCAAAAATGGCTTCTCTGAGAAAAAGGAAAGCTGAGAGCTTTAGTGGAGGGCAGCTAAGTCAAGAGAACAGGATGTGCAATGTAGAGGGAACAAATTGTATAAAAGCCCAGAGACAAGTGGGAGGTGGAAATTTGAGAGAGAGAGTTATGGAATACAAATGAAAGGAAGTAATGCCCAAACAATATGGAAATCCCTGTGCCCTTTTAAAGAAATGCAAGTACTGAAGTGTCATACTGGAACTGTGTTTTCAAAGAATCATTCTAGCTACCCTCAGTGCACAGAATAGACCGAAAAGAGGCGGATTGAAGGCAGGTGGAGCAGTGAGGAAGTGGCATGAGCTGGAGTAGTCAGGGAAGCCATGATGGCTTCTTGGATGTTGGAGGTGGGGAGTGTGTTGCTGGAAGAGGAGGGGATGGAGTGAAATGAGCAGATCTGAGAGATACTTAGGAGGAAAATGAATGGACATTAGCACCAGAATACAAATAAGACCAAGAGAGAGCTGACAAAAAATGACTTTCAGGTTTCTAACTCATGAAACTAATCTACAGTCAAGAAATAATGGAATACCACTGGTTTAGGAAAGAACATTATAAATTTAGTTCAGACACAACACATTTTGAATATGTAGAGGAGAAAGAACCCAGAGAGGATCTTATGGATCTAGAGTTCAGAAAAGAGGTCTGGGTTTGAAATATAAATAAGTTATTTCCATAATGGTCATAACTGGAGGCAATGAATTCACGAGAAAGAATGCCAAATTTAAAAAGGGTCTAGGACCAAGCCAGGAAGAGAAAGAAAAGGCTACACAGAATAAAGAGAAAAGTATGGCCAAAGTGATTAGAAGATAAAGAAAAATAGGGAAAGTTTTGTGACAAGAGACAAAAAACAAAGGCAGAAAGTGAAATCAGTATTTTGCACTTATTTCTACTTTTACAACCTCTACGTAATCTGTGGATGATAATTTTATACTAAACTGTAAGCTCCCATCATCAATGAATTTTGCCTTTTTTTAAAAATAAAAACCTTTTTTATCAAGACGAATGAAGATTTGAATTGAAATTGAATTTGCCCTGATAATTTGTTAAAAATTGCTAATCACCTTTGACTTTGGCCATCTTGAAAATCAATTTCATTTTCACTGCTACTTCTAGACCAAATATTTAAGAGCAATGTTTTTCTAAATAATTGTGTTGGGGGTGGGCGTGGTGGCTCACGCCTGTTAGCCTAGCACTCTGGGAAGGTGAGGCGGGTGGAGTGCCTGAGTTCACAAGTTCCAGACCAGCCTGAGCAAGAGCAAGAGCAAGACTCTCTAAAAACAGCCAGGAGTTGTGGCGGGCGCCTGAAGTCCCAGCTACTTGGGAGGCTGAAGCAAGAGAATCGCTTCAAGCCCAATAGTTTCAGGTTGCTGTGAGTTGTGATGCCTTTGAGGGCGACAAAGTGAGACTTTGTCTCAAAACAAACAATCAAAAAAATTGTGGAGAACAAAAACTAAATGTAAAAATACTAGAAATAAAAAATACAACAGGACATTGACCTTTAGTGTCTCTCTGAAAATATTCAGAAACACCCTTTCAATACTGCACGATGCTTCAGTTGGTAGGTTCACTTAAATAAATTAGTATTACTTACCAGTCACCAACCCTGTAAGATTAGGAGAGAAGAAGAAGTAAATTTTGATATTTAAGTAACTGATTATCAGCAAGGAAGGAAAGCTTAAGAATTTAGTGACAATACAGTACTCTATACCAGAGAATTATCAACATAAATCTTGTCCTTTCATTGGTTTCAGCTGAAAATGAGCATGTATTAGTATCCCAAAGATACAGTAGTGACCATAAGATCACACTAGTGGCTGATAGTGTTAAGAAATTACTGGTCTGGATCTGTAAAGTCTAATTTAAAAATGTAGGCTGGGCATGATAGCTCATGCCTGTAATCCCAATACTTTTGGAGCCCAAAGAGGACTGCTTGAGGCCAGGAGTTTGAGACCAGCCTGGGCAACATAAGTGAGAGATACCACATCTCTACAAAAAATTTAAAAAAGAACAAAAATGATTATCAGGGCATTGCGGAATGTGCCTGTCAGTTTTAGTTGCTTGGGAAGCTGAGGTGAGAGGATCATTTGAGCCCAAGAGTTCAAAATTATTATGAGTAATGATCAGGCCACTGCACTCAAGTCTGGATGACAGAGTGAAACCCTGTCTCAAAAACCAACAAAAATCTAACTAATAACTAAGAAATAATCTAAAAGGAATGTAAAGCCCAAATTCTTAAGAAAGAAACATTTTAATTTTGAGTACGAGAAATAAAATATTTCTCCTTCATCTTCACTGCTAAACATGTATAAAGAAAGACTTCAGGTGTTTTTTTTTAACTATAAGAAAGTCTAAAGAAAGTCTACTTTTGAAAAAGCCTGTCCTCCCTCCAACAAAGGCTCTATTGAGTCCTTTGTATCAAATTGAAATTTCTTTATCCTCCATATTTCACAGGCAAGAAACAGCTTTTTGTACTGTTTAGTTTTCTCTTTTACTTTTTAATTAGTGTCACAAGTATTTGGGATTATGTCTCAGTTGAGAGCGGTGGAGGGTAAAGAAACCAGCACTCAAATAATTCACAAACAAAACTCATGCTAGAAAAATCTGATATGACAGAAACATTGGCAACAAGAATTAGAGATATAGATCCCTGAAGAATAAAAATTTTTGTAGGTAAAGGGCCAATGGAAAGTTTCAGTATTAAAGTTAGCGTGGTGGCATTTGTTTTGCCTGTACATAATCACTTTCTCACAATGAGGAAAGAGAAAACAAGACACAAGCTTAAAGAAAGGCTGATGTTTAGTTTTTAATCCAAGGTTGAAGACGACTTTTTTTTTCCTCTTTAATATCATGAAGGCTTTTATTCCTTGAAAGAAGAGGTAGATTTTAAGTATGAACCTACTAAATAAGGATTTAACTTTTCTGACAATATGAAGAAATAATAAGTTAACTTACCAAATATCATAATCTCTGAGGAAGTTTCTAATTTCTTTTTCTATCACTATAACAAAGTTTGTATAACAAGAAGAATCTCAACAGAGTTAAGGCATCAATTATTTCCCCGTTCTGCAAGTTATACAGGAGGAGGGGAATTATTAACAGGGATGATGAAGCTGTACTTGCATTTGGTAACACAAAGAGAAGCTTACAAATGAGACATCTCATTAGTTTGAGCAGATGGATCAAAATTAAAGGCTGAATCGCCAACTTTTAATTTCCCAGTAGCCAAAAAGAGCTTGAAGTCTTGCAGAGTAGGACTGTTGAAAAGTCAACATGAAAAGATTTTCTCCATCTGTCATCACACATGCCTGAGTGGAACACAACTGCCTCCTACTGTTTTTAATACTTTAAAGGCAAAGCTGCACATAAAATCTATTAAGTACACAAGCACATAAGTTTATATGATTGGTATACTAAAATACATGGAATAGTATGATCAGAGAATATCAGCATGGCTTTTGAACATGAAACTTGCTTTAATCCAAATGAGCAGAAACAAAATAAATTCACTTAAGAGGAATTGGCTAAGTTTCAGTCTGAAAATTGTTTGGTTGCCTGAGAGTCATCATCCCTTTTTTGAGCGGACACATATTTCAATATTCCTAACAATGGTCTGAAAAAGTAGATGCTCTGATAAAACCAAAGTACTTAGGGAAACTAAACAAGGGAGAAAATCCAAGATATTCAAAAACCTAAAGGCATGAAATAAAAACCTAAAGACATGAAAACAAATCCCAGAATATCCGTGAGTGGGATGGGGTGGGTTAGCACAAAGTGGTAGCAAGAAAATTCAGTTAGTTTTCTTGGACTGAACAAGATTGATTTATATTACTTTATACTTATTAATGAAACTGCTAAGATATATTTAAAAAGCAACAAAATAGAGCTAAAGTTTAAGTATATAGGACCAAAGCAATAACTTGGTGTTTCCTTAATAACAAAGAAAAGTACATTAATTGAATATGTGTGTAGTTGATGGCTTAATATCAATTGTTATAGTCACTGCATTACTGGGCAGTAAGTTATAAACATAAGTGTAATAACCAGAAGAAAAGTGCTGTCTGTCTGTCTCTCTCTCTCTCTCTAAATATATATATATATGCACACACACACATATAGAATACACACATAATTTACTGTACTTACGTACAACAAAACTTTTAAACAGAAAAGAGGCTCTCAGAATACAGCGCATACAGTCACACTTCTCAGAATAATATAACAGGGAAGAATAATATAACTGAAGATTTAATTTGGCTGTTGGTTTTTTAGACAAGCTGAAAAGGTGGTTGCATTACACAGCTTTCATTTTTTTGACAGACAGATGTATATTCACTTATCTAAAATTAACATTTAGAACTTTAAAGACAGTAACTGAAGTAACAGTAACTTCAACCTCAATTATGAGGGAACTAAAACATAACTCAGAAACTATGCTACTGGGAAGTTTCTTCATTAATCTTTTAATAAAATCAGAGGACATAACACTACAGCTTAGTAAAGGTATCCCTTCAGGGACATTAAAATAGGAAAAAATAATCTCGTAAGGGGTTCTAAGCCCTGAAACCAAAACTCTACGTGAGTCTCAATGAACTATGGTACTATGAAGTAGCAGTTCTTGTGTAATGCAGTAAATCAATAAATCAAGGATTGCCAATCTTGTTGAAATAGGTATGTTTACCAAAATCAAAATGTACAATAATCCCACTCTCCAAGTAACTTTGCTGCAATTTTTGGTTGCTGGATATGATACGAAGGCATGAGAAGCCACCACTTAGTAAGTTAACTGACCTCACAAGCCAAATAGCACTTGGCAGATAGCTTGCACACAGAAGGCTCAGAGCCAGCCTTTTGAAAAGACCAATACGGATAAAGATTTAATTTTTGAGCAACTTTTATAAAATTAAACATATAGTACAGGTAACTTAGAAGAAATAAACATGATAGAACTTTATTTCTGAATTATGTTGCAAAAGAGCTCTTAACTCGAGATGATCATATCAGGGTAAGACTCATTGCCCAGGAATTTGTACTACATGCAACAAGAGAAGCAAATTCCAACTAATGGGTCACAGTTCTGACGCATTTAATATTTCCCATTATCCTCATCTTACTGTGATAAATTTTTGACGACAAATCACAATCATAAATCACATTTACCAAAGTTCCCACGCGCAAGACACTATACTAAGAATTAAACCAACAGTGTTTTCTTATTACCCAATCTTTTTGGTAATACCTGTTTTACTGGAACATAGAATGTAAAAGAATAATATTGCATAGAACATGCTCATTAAAATATCATTATTCAGTGTGTTTATTGTCATATTTTTTAGAAATTAGAGTAACCACCAAATTAACACAAAAAAGAGAACCTATGGAAATAAAATGCATTAAAAAAATGCAGGACATACACCAAGAGAGGTTGCCTCTGGGTAGTGGAATTTACAGTGATTACTGTTTCCCTTCATATTTGCTTCATGTTTGGCATGCCCAAGAGTTAAATTTGTTTAAACATTTTCTATATTCAGTCTCTTTTACATTAATTACATTCACTTATTTTTTAAAGTTCAATATTTTAGTAAGACATAAAAATTAAAGTTTATCTACCCAATAGGGTAAAACAAAAGTATACTAGGCACACTACTAAGACAGTAGCATTATCATAAACCTATAGATCTAAAATTTACAATACGTTAAAGGTTCATGTTATTTCTCCCAAAATACATTACATTTTACAATGTCCCAGACAAAGCATCGTCCAGCCCTGGGTAAAGGAAGAGTAATTCCCTTGCGATGCAGTCTATTTCATTATAGGATAATTATAGTTCCTTATAGCTAGCTCTCTACAACTTCCACTTGTTGGTTATAATTATTTTATGCAAAATAGAACACTCTCTCTTTTCCATATGAGAGGCTTTCCAATATCATCACCCTCCCTCAAGCTCTGCCTGGGTTTTCTCTTCTCTAGTCTTAACATTCTGGTTTCTCTTGGCCATTATTCAAATGATATGGTTTCTACATTTCTCATAATAACCTTCTCTCGAACCTCTATTCTTCTCAAAATGTGATATAGAATAACCATAGTACTTGGTAATCAGCCAAATTACAGTGGATTTTTCACCTTCCTTGATTTGAACTTTTTTCTGATAATGACCTTGTTTTCATTATTTTAAAATTGCAAACATTATTTACTTGAATTACATTGAATTTATGATCAACTAAAATTATCAGATTTTATCCAAGATAGTTCTCTTTAGCTTGGACCTATGTAATTTATTATTTGAGCTTAAATGTAGGATTTTATATTTAACAACAAGAAATTTTATTGTATTTCATTTGAATACTGACCAGTTGACATAAATTCATAACTTTCTTCCTTCACTTGATATCCTAATATTCATCACTTGCAAATTTTATATGTATTTAGATAAAAATATATTCACTAGGAAAGACATCTGAGGGATTCCTCAAACAATGTTTCACAACCAGGGGAACTTACGCTCCCCAGGGAACATTCGTTAATGTCTGGACAGCTTCACTAGGTGTCCCCTGGGTGGAGACCAGGGATGCCATTCAGCAGCTCAGAGTGCACACGAAGCCTCCCACCTCCCAAGCAAACAGTAATGCTGCCCAGAATGTCTAGTGCTAAGGTTAGCAGGCATAATCCATATCAACTAGTTCATATTTATATAATACATAAATCATATTTAAATCACATTTTAGTAATGTACTACAGAGGCCCAAAGACCATGGTGTCATAGTGTGAAACAAAAATGCAGGAAAGGCAGGCTTTTCTAATGGAAGCTAAGTGCACGCCCAAACCACAGCATGAATAACATGGTACCTAACACATGTGTTACTGCAATCATGACTTAGTGGTAAGAACTGCCCATTAAGAAAAATATTTATTGGTATGACACCTCTGTCTTACATATCCAAGAATGAAAAACAATTAAATTAAAAATGGCAAAAATAATTAGTTTATAACCTTATATCACACTGCATTGATAATTGGATAATTATAGTTCCTTATATCTAGCTTATATAGTATTCAGAAAAAATACCACATGTTTATAAAATCCTAAATATAGATTTGCTGTGACGAAAAAATGTTATAACTCATTGGGAATACATTAGAGGGTAGTGTAAAAGACCACAAAATGTGACTATTTGTACCGTACATCCATTTTAGGTAAATCTTTAAGTAGAAAAAATACCACCACAGCAGCACAATCTTTAATAGAAAATTACAATTATTTAACACACTTAAAAATGAAGGGATAACCAATAATAGGAGACAGATGATGTTACTGTAATGTCAAAGTGACGGTGTAAAGTTCCGAAGACGTTTGGGGTTTTGTCAACACAAAGACTTGTATTAAATCCTTAACTAGCTATATGATCTGCTTAACATGTCTGTTTCATTTCTTCCTTTAACAAAAGAAAATAATCATGCTATGTCAGAGAACTGGGAAGACAGTAAGTCCAAAGGACTTACATGGTATCCTAAAATTAGAACCTGAATAAAAACTCCTTTTTTGTATTGTATATGTTAAAATGTGTAAAGACTACATAGAAACATTAAAAAATGTTTATTATTCATTAAGGAAAAGTGTGAATATAAAACCATGTATACTATATAATCATAATTTAGTAATGGATTATAACTAATACTTTAAATTAAATTTAAATGAACAAAATTAAAAATCACACGTGCAAATGGAAAAAAGACTAGTTTGCTCAAGCGATTCTCTTGCCTCAACCTCCCAAGTAGCTGGGACTATAGGCACCTGCCACAACATCCCACTACTTTTAGAAATGAGGTTTCACTCTTACTCTTATTGGTCTCAAACTCATGAACTCAGGCAATCCACCTGCCTCAGCCTCCCAGAGTGCTAGGATTACAGGCATGAGCCATTGCACCCAGCCACCTACATTTTACTTTTTAAAGAAATATCTTATAATGTAAGATCATATAAAGCTAGAGGAATATAACAAATATATTTAAAGAATGATTATAAACAGCATGACAAAGACTACAACCCTAAAAAGACAAGTGAACCACAGTTTCCAAGCTGCAGTATTGTCAGTAATAGCATTATTAAACTATTTATTTATATTAATTAGAATGTATAATGGTATAAATTTATGTGTATATTTATATATGATATTTGTTATTTATTGATCTCACTAAAAAAAGTCTGCACAAAGTGCTCTTTTTAAAAATATACTATCCATACTATTATACATACAACTATATGTGAGCAAGTGCTCAGTTGCCAGTCATTAAGTCACATAGCAGTGTGGTGGGGAGTCAGGGACAGTTTGTTTTCCCACATCCCTGACACCTTCCCCACGCCCTTTGTTTGCCACTATTAAGTGTTGAGGGTTATAGAAAAATAACTGACTACTACTTGGGAAGCTGAAGCAGAGGGATTGCTGGTGCCCAGGAGTTTAATGCAGTCTGGCAACACAGTGAGACTCCTGGGGGGAAAAAAGAACAAAGAAAGAAAAGGAGGTCAGAAAAGGAAAGAGATAAAAGAAAAGAATACTGTAAGAAGTGATAGGTATTTCCTGACTACAGTTAGAAGTCAAAATATCTACTATATGTTCCATAGTATTTACATTTTAATCTTCATTATTTAAAAAGAAAAGATCTTTATCAGTACACGTTCATTTTATAATTAAAGTTTTACACTAGAATAGGTTCTCTGGTAATAGAAAAAATTTCAAGTAATTAAAAATTCTGATTTAAAATCAAATTTAAATCATATTTCAAAATTAAATGACACAGAATAGCCAACACAATATTGAAAAAGAAGAACAAAATCAGAGAACAGACACTATATGACTCTAAGACTTACCACAGAGATGTAGTACTTGAGGCAAGGTGGTATTGACAAAAGAATAAACAAATAGATCCAATGGAACAAAACAGAACTCCCAGAGACAGACCCACATCAAGTCAGTCAACTGATCTTTGACAAAGGAGTAAGGAGTAAAGATGGTCTTTCAACAAAGGAACATCCAAATGAAAAATTAACTTAGACACAGAATTTATACCCCTCACAAAACCACAAAAGTAATGCAACTCACAAAAACAGTTTAATGAGGATCAAAGAAGAAAACCGATATAAAGTTAATGCAAATAAAGCAACATGGTATTATCATTAGCAGAGATTCTATGGCTGGAATTTGAAAGCATACTAGTAGAATAAACATGTTACTCTATTTTGCACAGATATTTTCTTCATTTGTCAAGAGAAGATAATAGTGCCTGCCTCATAGGTTGCTGAGAGAATTCAATGAGTTATCAATTTCCAGGATGCCTTAATAGTTAGGAAAAGTTAGCTACTATTATTCTATAACTTAAAATACTCATTTATTTTCTTTACAAGTTATTATTAAAATCAAGCACATTAGCTTGGTGCCCGTATCACAGTGGTTACGGCGCCAGCCACATACACCAAGGCTGACAAGTTCAAACTGTGTCCAGGCTAGGTAAAACAACAATGACAGCTGCAACAAAAAATAGCCGGGCATTGTGGCAGGTGCCTGTGGTCCCAGATACTTGGGAGGCTGAGGCAACAGAATCACTTAAGCCCAAGTGTTGGAGGGTGCTGTGAGTTGTAATGCCAAGCACTCTACGGAGGGCGACCTAGCGAGACTCCGTCTCAACAAAATAATAATAATAAAAATTGAAAAATAAAATCAAGCACATTTTCTAGAGATTAGTTAAAAACCTGACTTTAAAACTATTTTCTATAAAGAGACAAAATACCTCATGGATGCTCACAAGGCAGTGTTTCGTGCACTCAGCCCAATTTATCTTCTATTTTATATTTTGGGGCTGCAAGTAAGATGTAATCTGGGAAAGGATTCTATCTCCTTTAAAACAAATTTTAAAAACAAAGGGCCATAAAAACCACTTCACATGTCATTAAAGCCCTATATTGTAAAAAAATAAAAAATCCCATAATAAAATAAAGTTATGCAAAGAACCATAAATAATTGAGCAATAAATGTTTTTATATAAGCAATTATTATCACCCCATTATTTCTTTTAACAAACTCCATTTTGAACAATGGAAAGTTCAAAACCAAATTTTTAATACCTAACACCTAAATACCATAAAAAACAACATAAAGCTTTATTATGTATTATATTTCAACTGATAATACTTTATGAAAATAGTAAGAATAATATAACATCAAAAAATTTTATATTATATAATAAATACACAAATTAGAATATTGCTGGTATGAGAAAAGATTGGTATGTTTTAAAAGATTGAATAAAAACAAAATGTAAAAGATAAAATCTTTTTTTTCATTAAATATTTAATCAAAATGGCAAATAAAATAGCATGACCTCAACATTGGGATGATAATCTTATCTATGAATATTTTTATGATTTAGTAATTGGGCTAAAACAATTATTAAGAACTAAAAACTCTGAGATAACATCTCATAATTCAGATAATTTTTCCTATGAAAAGCCTAAACATTAATAACTTTTAATTGAGCACACTCTAAAAGCAGAATAAAATAAACTAAGCATACCTGGTGTCCAGCCTTTACTTGCTTCAAAACACTTTCATAGCATACTTCATCCATGTTATTCAACTGTTGCATCTTAAAAGTTTTTAAAACATGAAAAATATCAAATGAAACAATTATAAACTTCTTAGTTACATAAAAATCTTTGCCAATTATAATCAATCTATTTTTAAGCTTTCAGACTAAAATACAGACATACTAAATGACATATAAATATCTAATATAGGGGTGGTGCCTGTGGTTCAGTGAGTAGGGCACTGGCCCCACATACCAAGGGTGGCGGCTTTGAAGCCAGCCCCAGTCAAACTGCAACAACAACAAAAAAATAGCCAGGCCTTGTGGCGGACGCCTGTAGTCCCAGCTTCTACGGAGGCTGAGGCAAGAGAATTGCCTAAGCCCCAGAGCTGGAGGTGGCTGTGAACTGTGATGCCACAGCACTCTACTGAGTACGACAAAATGAGACTCTGTCTCTTAAAAAAAAAAAGAAAAAAAAATATGTATCTAATATATAACAACCTATCAGAAGCATACAAACAAAATACCTCAGACAATAGTTTCAGAGTACTAACTTTCTAAGAGTCCCAAGTTTTTAAAAGATAGTATTTTTGATACTATTTTTGATAACTAGTAACTAGTTACAGATATTTTAGAATAATTTTATAAGTTATGTTTTCCCCAGAAAAGCCCATGTTTTTCTTCAGTTTCATTCTATGAACCATAATCCTTTCCTGTATAATTATTCAAGTTAGGAGCATACTATAGGTTAAATATTAAAATGGCACATAGATCTGAAACCTAAGGAAACACATTATTTCTATAATCTATGTGGAAAAGATTGTTATTCTTCTACAGAAACACTATTCCGAATAATTGGAAATATAACATAACATTTATGAATTAAGAAAGGGTATTATTTTCCCTGTTAATAACAAGACAGTTTCTAACCACAAAGGTAAGGTAGTTAACCCAAAGGAAAAGGTATGTGACCCAATCTTTGCCCCTCTCCTTAACATTTACTTAGAAGAGTTTGGACAGGATGAAAAGTATCATGTATATCTAAAACAACTATGATGTGTATTTTTTGTATTTTTGGTTTCTTTTCTTTCTTTCTTTTTTTTTTTTTTTTAGAAACAGAGTCTCGTTTTATTGCCCTCGGTAGAGTGCCATGGCGTCACACAGCTCACAGCAACCTACAACTCCTGGGTCCAGGCAATTCTCTTGCCTCAGCCTCCCAACTAGCTGGGACTACAGGTGTCCGCCACAACGCCCAGCTATTTTTTTTGTTGCAGTTTGGCTGGGGCCAGGTTTGAACCCACCAGCCTCAGTATATGGGGCCGGTGCCCTACCCACTGAGCCACAGGCACCACCTATATTTTTGGTTTCAATAGGTAAAGTTTACAACTTAAAATTTTAGAACTGTTATGATTTATAATAATGAAGTAGGAAGATCATAGAATAATTTGTGCCCTATTAATTATTTAAAAAACAATCCTCATCACTCACACACACACACACAAATCTCAAAAAGTTTTTCAGTGTATTTTAGATTTTCTGGCCAAAGCCATTATTTCAAATTAGATGTATCTTTCACACCTTTTCCCCATAGTCTTTCACAATGACTGCATCATTTCATAAGTTTCTGACTAAAACTCTGAGAAATCTTCAAGGATATCTCTTTATATGAAATGACAAATTAACAACTGGTTACAGAACATATTGAATGACACTCTGGGAGAGATGTTTAATGGTTACCAATTGTATATTTGTACTAAGTGTAAACTAATAAATTTTAATAAGACAAACATCTATATTTATAATAAACATATAAATTACTATTTATGTTATGTGTTTTCTACATTTTGACAAATTTCTAAACTTTCAAAATAATTATAACAGTTTATCATCTAATGTTATTCCTTTCATGATTATAATGGCAACACATTATGTTGAAAAATTCTTTGAATTTAATTAGTTTTAAGCTATTTACCAATTTGTATGACACAATTTAGAGAGAATAAAGTTAAAGATGGCTGACAAGCATTGAAACAGTCTTCTTTTCTTTATATTTCTCTCTGATAACCATGTGCTATCATTTAAATTATAGAGTTGAAAACATTCTAAAGTTATATAAAGAAATAATTCCATATCTATCCTAATGCAACATTAAAATAAGCTAAATAATTAAATATATATTAGCCACAACTAAAAAATAAATAAGCAGGAATTATTATTGAAAAGCACTTGAGACAGCGAGGGTTCAAATATTCATTGAACTATCATAACATGAACTACCCCTTTGTTCATAAATCTGAAATGACTACCTATAATTCTAAAGAGATCTTACTTTTATGCAATGCAGTTAAAACATATTAACTGTTATCGTAACAGTTACTTCTGATATTTTTAGCTGAATATTTTATTAATTACAGAATAAAGAAAGTAAAATGACTCTATTTTACTAACGAAATTGTTTTCAGACAAAAAGTCTAAAATACATTAAAGACCAAGGTTAACATTTTATATTATTCTCTTTTAGTAAATAGGTAAAAATGCCTGAGAATATTCTCCTAAATCTTTTTCTTCTACAGAAAAATGTATTATTGAACAGAATGATACATGTTTAAATTTTAACCAAATTTTTACTTCATATTCTAAAGTAAATCTCTAATAGACTCTCTAATAATGCAAATGGTGCATAGTGTACCATTTAAGAAATTACATAAACTTTTTAATGCACTATATAGAATTTTAGAAATGTCATTTATGTATATAATTAATAAGATAATTATAAAGCATTATAAATTAAATATAACACTGCCTATAATGGTTGGTTGGTACCATGAATTTTTTTTTTCAATTGCACATTAGATATTATTTATTTTAGATGAACATTATATAAAAATAAATATTAATGGTTTAAAGCTAGCATTTTTACAATGCTCTTTAATTAAATAACTTTTTGAATCTTTTCACAGCTAGAATACAAAATATAAACTGAAAATAGTAATGCAAACTACTATAAGCAACTTTCTGCAGGAGGACTTTACTACAAATAGTTGAGATGTGCTCGATTTTGTCTAGGATACCACATGTGATGTCTGAAATGGTCTTTGGAGTCTCTAATCCCAAAATTTAGGTCAGCAAGTGTTTTTAGAAAATAAAAGTATAAATATGAAAGTAAGTATTTACCTTATTTGCACTTTTAATCCCCAAAAATGTCTGTCCAAGAGGCACTGGTCGAAAACGGCCATCAAAGTAGAAAAGTCCAATATATGGATTAACATGTAAAAACGTAGCAACATCGAGGTAGTTGGGTAAGGTTGCAGACAGTCCAAGAATCCTTATCATACTTTGTGTGGATTCAACCTGTATGAATTGTGTTAATTAAGTATGACTTATTTAAATTACTTTAACTAAAAAACATTGTCATGTGTCCTATTATCCTAATGATAGGACCTTCTAAATATTGTAGACAGAGATGAGTTTAGCGGTCAAATGAAGGACTAATCAGGTAAGACTTTATAGGCTACAATGAGTACACTTGATTCTATAGACATATAAAAGAATTCTATATACACTATAATTAAAACCACACTTAAGCATTTACATTAAATATCTACAGTTCATAAAAATTAAATGTATTTTTAGGTTGCAAAAATCTCAATAATTTCCAAAAACTAAAACTCACAGAAGCCACATTCTCTGATTACAATGTAATACAAAGAAAAAGAATACAAAGGATGGTCAAAACCTCTATTCACGTGGTGATTACAACATATCACTATGGTCCTGTGGTGCTGCTAACACCTTCATACTCTCAGAGGAAAGTGTTGATAATTTTGCTCAGACTGGGAGACCCAGTGAGTATAAGCAAAGTAGTCCAACGTGAATAACACTAATACTTCTAGAACCATCCATCCATCCATCAACAGTGGGTTAAGGACATAACCTGTAGGCCCTGGAGACACAGTCCTGAAGAAGACACAGAACCACACATGCGTGGACTATTTGTAGAAGCATAAAGAGGGAGGGATCAAAAAATTACAGAAATGGGTAAAAGTTAAAGTATAAATACATAGACAATATTTTTATCATGATTTAGTTTCACTAAAGAAATCTTACGGATATCAGTCAAAACCCAAACCATACTCCACCAAAAACAAGGAACCCTATGGAAAAGTGATGGGCATAGCAATTATTTAAGAAACTTCCCTCATATAATAATTAGACATATTTTAATTATACTATAATTTTATGTAGTACCAGTAGTGATTTGGAAGGAAATGAGAGCTTGATATACTATACACGGTGTATGTGTGTGTATATGTATGTGTGTGTGTGTGTGTGTCTGTGTGTATGGCTTTTTTATTTTTTAATGAGAAGAGGCCTCATTCCATTGCCTAGGATGGAGTGCAGTGGAATGATTATAGCTAACTGTAACCTTGAATTCCTGGGCTCAAGGGATTCTCCTATCTCAGTGTCCTAAGTAGCTGGGATTACAGGCATACACCACCAAACCCAGTCAGTTTTTTTACTTTTTGTAGATATGGGGTCTCCCTGTGTTGCCTGGGGTAGTCTGGAACGCCTAGCCTCCAGTGATCTTCTTGCCTCAGTCTCTCAAAGTCTGGGGATTACAGATGTGAGCCAACATGCCTGGCCCATATCTGGTTTTAAAATCATTATTTAAAACACAAAAATAACTCAACATATTTTTAAGGTCTTTTGATAGTAAATACATGATGCCCTGGTAAACACCAGAGACATTTTTCTGCTAAGAATTCATTTTAAAGCACTTTTTAAAATTTAACAGTATAATCCTATGATTCTTAAAATAGTTAAGAGAAATGTATGAGAAATATCTTATTTGAAAAAGGAATAATTTGGAATTTTCTGTCCTAAGCCAAATCTTGAAGCACTACACACTGTACATAGTTACCTAAAAAATAATTATTGAAAACTATAAAAAATTATAAATTTACAGCTTCCTCTTTATCATTAGCTCAAAGAATAGGCTATACATTTTTAAGATGCTTTCCCTCACATAATATCAGTTCATAAAAAGTACTGAACACAAGTTACTTGGCAGTAACTTAGAAGACAAGTAGTATTAGTTTAATATAGTTAAATACAATAGACTTGGGATTTTTTATACTTTTTGAAATTTTTCCTAGTAATGGCGAATATGTTGTGAATTTAATCTCTAACATTACCATGCAATTTCAGATCCTGAACAAAATCTATAGTTCAGGTATAGTTTCCTATGATGATTCTGCATTAGTTACAAAAGTTGCAACCTGAGGTGATGTGAAATTGAAGGGTGATATGATGTGCCATCTGCTGGAAATATCTGATAATCACAAGGAACAAATAAAACCAGAGACTATTTTTTAATAAAAGTAGTTATGAGCAGGCGGCACCCGTGGCTCAAAGGAGCAGGGTGCCGCCCCATATGCCGGAAGTGGTGGGTTCAAGCCCAGCCCTGGCCAAAAACTACAAAATAATAATAATAATAATAATAAAAGTAGTTATGAGCACTGCACAAAGACTTTGGAACTATGAGAAGAATTACATAGATACTTTTGTTAAGAAAATTAAAATCTAGTGGGGGATTACAGATGAAGACAAATAACTAGCAAGTTGTGAAATGACCAGGAAGACTTACGGTATGTGCCTAAAAATGTGTAAAACGGGAGGTAGTGCAGAGGAAACGCAAAAAACATGTAATTCATACTGAGGAATGAGAAAACAAATGACAGAAGTGGTACTTGACAGATTCAAAAGAACAGACTTTAAAGAGATGGACGTATAGAGTTAAAAAAGAAACAAAATTATATTATTTTGGATATGTAACCCTCACCTCACAATGAACAACACATTCTGCCTCAAGTACAATTAGTTTAGTCTCTGAAAAAAGGCTAACGGTATTGGAAAAGAAATAGAGAAAGATCAAATAGTTTTGTGTGGCTGGGCTGACAGTAGCTGGCAGGTATGTAGAAGTTAAAATTAGACAGGGCTTTAACAATCCATAAAATCTAGCTAAGAAATTTGAACATTTTTACTTAAGACATCAAACAGCAATTCAGCAAAAGTTTATAGGTTTATAAGCATAGTAGGGAAAAACTATATAATTGGAATTTGTTCATATCATGGAGATGACAATGGGAAGAAGGAATTAGTATGTATCTATATTGTATTCAATAGATATTTCTATAACATTTATTAAGATATATTATTTACATAATTACATTGCATTTCACATATAATAAACCTATAATACACAATTTTATAGTTTACACTTATAGATTCTACATAAAAATTACATTATATTATTTAATCCTATGTATAGAAAATTATACATTTATAAATAATTTATAAAAGGTTTTTAAACTTCTAATAATGTTATGTTTGTGTGTCTTTGTGTACACACAAAGGGAAGATAAGCAATAAGACTCCAGTCTATTGTGCTGTACACACAGGACGGCGTCTGTTGTCAGTAAAGAATCCCAGCAAATATACTAATGATATGGAATTGGCCTCTGATGCTCTATAGTTGCAGAAAGTCCTTATTTGTGGACTGCCTCCTGCTGGAAAGATATGCTCTCTGAAAAATGTCGTTAAGGTAAGTACTGGGGTATAAAATCAAAGCATTTTATGAGCAAAATAGCTCTCCTTTGTGTATATGATGCCTTACATGCTTTACCTTGAGACATCATATACAAAATCTGGGCCAGGACACATCAACTGGAGCGGGAAAGGACCTGGACAAAGTAGTTGCAGTAGTTGCAGGCTCCCCCGTGCTTCATCAGACACTCCTGAAACTATACTGAAATCGGATATTAGCTCAGCTCTCCAATTATTGTGAGTCTGTTTTGAATATTTCAACTCTTTGTTTTCAGTATTTTCATTTATGTTGTAAAAAGTGAGCATGTTCTAAACACTCCTCCGATTCCATTTCTACTGCTAGCAACCCCCTTTTCAGCTTTCTTTATATGCACTATACTCTATATAGGTTAACATCTAAATACAAGCAAGAACCTTGTACTCTTTACCACTATATCTATAGCCACTAGAAATATGTAGTTGACACATACTGGGTACATAATCAATGTTCTTTAAATGAATAAAAATATAAATATACTGAACACGTTTTTCTTACACAAATGAGATTGTGCTATACATACGGGACTGCTTGCTTTTTCAGTGAAGAACATAGAATCTTTTAAGCTCATTCATATGGATCTACCTCATTCTTTTTTGAAGGTTGCAAACTAAGATTTCATTGTATGACTATAAATATGCCATAATTTATTAAACAATTTATTCTACCATTGAACATTTGACTTGTTTCCAAAATATTTTGTATTAAAAAAAGTTTCAATGAATACTCATATTAATAAATATTTATGAGTTTGTGCTCTTATTTCCATAAGTCAGAATTCTACACGTAAAAAGACAGGATTAGGGGTATTCCATTTTAATTTTTGAAAATCTAATACAAATGTCTCCTGCTGATTTGGATTCCTTTTAAGGCTCTTTTTTATATTTCTCCCTTTTTTTAATTGTATAATGCTCCTTCTAGTTTTTAAACTTATTTTTCTTATTAATTTATTGTATAAAACATTTTAATATAATGTATAACTTTCCAAAGTTTTATAACCCTTTGTTTTATTAAATTCACATACTTGTATTGGGATCAGATATATTTAGGATATGAAATACAACAGAATTGATATCTAATTAAATATTGGGATGGAGAAAGTATTAAGGAAAAGGAAAAACTATAACACCCAGTGTTTTGGCTTGGGAACTGAGTGAATTGTGTTACTGTATGTTAAGTGTACCAAAAAGATGACAGAGTTCTGACGTGCTTAGCTACAGATGTCTATGGGCAGAAACATATATCTGTGTTGGATACGACTAAAAGTCCACTGGGAGGGAGACACACACACTGTGTGTACAGACTTAGGTTGATGTGGGCAAAGAATTATAATTTACCCAGGGTAAATATATAGGGGAAAAAAACATGGCAAGGAACAGTCTTAGAGCACATAAACAAAATTTCAAGGGTGAAATAGGAGATAGGCATGAGAAAAGTGTCTAAGTAGGTGATAAACGTCAAGTAAAGAAAACTAGGACAGAGTGGCATCTCACAGACAAAGGGAAAAACGTGTCAAGATTGAGGAAATGATGAATAGTATAAAATGTCAAAAAAGAGTAGTACCAAAAAGCATTTTATTACCTATGCTTGAACAATGACCTGACTGCCATGAATGAGAGCCAAAAGTAATTTGACTTTGACAATTATCAATTTAGAATTGATATCTAATTAAATATTGGGATGGAGAAAGTATTACGGAAAAGGAAAAACTTAACTCTAACACCGAGTGTTTTGGCTTGGGAACTGAGTGGCTCTCATTCATGGCAGTCAGGTCATTGTTCAAGCATAGGTAATAAAATGTTTCTCGGTACTACTCTTTTTTGACATTTTATACTATTCATCATTTCTTCAATCTTGAAACATTTTTCCCTTTGTACACAGCTATGATTTAATAAAAAAAAAAACTGAATGAAGATTAATATTTTCAGAAGCAAGGTAGTAACAAAAAGCTTTATTAAGCAGAGGTTATTGGAGAGGAACAGGTTTGAGGGACTTTTTTTTGTAAAGAGAGAAGGGACTTGACAATTCTTTTAAGCTGATGTGACAGGGCCTATGGAGAGAGAAGGGGTAATACATGTAATGAAAGGAATAGGTAACACATGTAATGAAAGTGACGGGAGAAGGGACTTCAGAGAAAAGGACAAGGGTGTAATGAAACGTGTGCTTGTGGGAGAAGAGGTTGGGTGTTTTTCTGGGTACGAAGGGGAAGAAAGGGGATGGGAACAGAGGGAGTTCAAGCATGAAAGACTCTACTGCCATTCAGGAAAACGACTGTTGTATGGGAATGAGGCGCGGCAGGATGATGAAGAGTGACACAGAACAGTGAAGCTCAGAAAGGGCCATGTGAAGGAATCCCCAGAAAAACTGCTCAGAAGTTAGAGGGTAATCTCAAGGAACCAGGTGACTTCAGAGTCTATGAATGTGAACGTGCACTGAATCTTGTCACCAGCCCTGTGGAATCTTCTCCGTGAGGGAGCAGCAGTCTGGCTACAGGTGCAGACACAGCTCAACTGATTCACTATTGTAAATGAGATAAATAAGTGAATAAATAAAGCTATTGGCAAGACAATAATTAGTCACGGAGTCTTATCCATTTCATAAAGAAAATAAAGGCAGGAGAATATGAATAAAAGAAAAATAACAGAGGGAATCCAGAGTTCTTGATTAGGTAGAAAAAAAAGTGTTCATCTTTTCTCTATATTCACACAATCTTCCAAAACATATCATTTAAATACTCATGAGTATTCTAAGTTATCTTTTCAGACAATGAATAAAAAAAGGGTTGACAGAATATATCTTAAGAATCCTGGCACTGGGAATTTACCAATTTTACTATTTATGAATAATTACTAGATCGCAAACTAGAGATAATATGAACATGTTCCCTTTTAAATATTAACATATTAAAATTATGTTAGATTTAGCTTTGCATGAGAAGTTTAGAAAGAAAGTTTTATTTATTCAGGTTAATTTTAAGAGATTTCACTAAAATAAGATTTGAAAGAAATAAAGAGGGCTTTTAGTATGAAAGTGAAATAGTTAGTTTTCTTCATTCTATAATTATCTTTATTCTCATGAACCTTGCATATTAACATTTAATTTGAAAGCTACATTTTAAGTTTAAAAGCATACTCATCCCTTCAAAATAAGCTTATAAATAACTTCCTCTTACCTGCCGTAAAGTACGTGCAACTATGCTTTCCAATACTGGTCCTCTATCTTCATGCAGCAAATGAACTTCATCAAGAATAAGGAGTCTCACAATTTGGGAAAGAGCTACATCCCCAACACTCTTTCTTGTTACTACATCCCATTTTTCTGGTGTGGTCACAAGCATCTATAAGATAATAAAAGACTATCAGATTAAAAAGGGAAAAAAGTCACATAAATTATTTAAATTTCAACTTTATCACTCAAAAAGAAATAATTTTGGCCATTTCTCTACACATCAAATGAAAGCATTTAAACTATCCCACATACCTAATTTATTACAAACAACATTCATTTTGAGAGGGCCATTCTTTAAGTTGTGATACTGATATTTAAAAGTCATTGATTACATGGGCAGCGCCTATGGCTCAGTGAGTAGGGTGCTGGCTCCAGATACCGAGGGTGGCGGGTTCAAACCCGGCCCCGGCCCCGGCCAAACTGCAACAACAAAAAAATAGCAGGGCGTTGTGGCGGGCATCTGTAGTCCCAACCATTTCGGGAGCTGAGGCAAGAGAATTGCCTAAGCCCCAGAGGTGGAGGCTGTGAGCTATGATGCCAACAAAGTGAGACTCTGTCTCTGAAAAAAAAAAAAGTCCTTGAACATAGTTGGTCAACAAACTGTAGCGTGAAGTGTATAAAATATAGGCAGTCCCTGAGTTACAAACATTCAACTTACATACAACTGACACTTATGAACAGGACTGTTATAGGCAATAGGTAAATGTCCTGTTCCAACTAACATGCAAATTCATCTTTAGAACAAACCCACAGAACCTTTCTCTTTCATAACCTGGGGACTAGCCATACACAAATTTTTATAAATGGTATAATTACAATGTAAAAAAAAACAAAACCACTATCTTTTAAAGTAGTGCATATACTGATAATGGACTTTATCTGAAAAGGGAATAGAAGTGAAGAAAACATTAAAAAGACATGAAAGAAAAATCAACAATCCACTCTAGTGTTAAACCTACTTTGAATAATAACAGATTTTAAATAACACAAGATATATGTATTATCATAAACATACCCATAGATCACTTGCTAACAAATCTTTCCATTAAAAGTCCTTGAAAACACATCCATATGTTTAAAAAAAATCAGCAATTCTAAACTGTAACATTAAAATATAAAATAAAGCTGGTTTATTACTAGTAAATGTTAGGAGAGCTACAAAGTAAACTATTAAGTTATAATAATATCTTGTAATATAGGTTATAATAATATCTAATAATAAACCTTGGATATCTATCTCACCACAAACGTAGAATACTGTGCCAGCTCTTTCTTATAATTAACTTTAGGAGATAATAATGTGGTAATGAATTGTAAAATCAAGTTTTTTCAATATCAGAAAACTACACAGGTTGAACACCCCTAATCCAAACATCTGAAATCCAAATGCTCCAACAAGCATTTTCTTTGAGCAGCACGTCAGCTCTTAGAAAGTTTCAGGTTTTGGAGTATTTTGGGTTTCAGGTTTTTGGATTAGAGATGCTCAACCTGTACCACCAAATCTTAAAAATCCTCACTAGCATTTTGTTTTCTATATTTTACTTTCAGTACAGTGAGAAGTGCTTCATTTACATCATTTTTGACCACTTCAGTTCTCTGAACTAAAATGGCTAGAAAATAAAGGGTCACATTTCCCTAACAAATTGGGACTCACGCAAGGACATTTCCATCTGCTCCTGTACTAAGGCATGGGTTAATTGTCAATATTTTAACTGTCAACTCAAATTTTTCTCAGTACATGTACTTACTCACTCAGCAGTATAAAAATCATAATTCAAAAATGTCCCAGTTTTAGCCCATCCACTGGGAAAATGGCACAGTTGAGATGCTTATACACTACCAATATGCCAAAAAATTGGTATACTTAATTTTAAAATGCTTTTAGTTTGATAACAAAATCAAAGAATGTAAGACTTGCCAGAACAATTCATCTTAAACATTATTTTTAAAACGTTTCTTACATTTTTATATAGTAAAATTATAATACTTAGTTTTCCACGATTATTTCATGATGACTCAATTACCCTTTTTCTCTAGGTGAAGTACATTTTTCTTTGAAGAGGAGAAGGGTAGAGAAACATAGTAAAACTTCTTATCTATAGTCTTTACAAATGTTTGCATAATCCACAAATTGGACATGCAGCAAAACCTTTATCAAACATTCCAGAGAGGCAGTGCTTCAATGAATGATGAATGTTTTGCCTGAATCCAAGTACTTACAGACTCATCCAAAATCTATTTTGTTGAATTTTAAGCCAAAAAAATTATAAAAGTGATCACACAACCTTTTGCCAAATAATACCTTTGAGAGAAATGAATTTAAGTATGAGTTTTACACTTTGATCTTTTTTGTTTTTACCCTATGTATAGATTTCATTAATCTAATGCTCCTCACAAATAGAAATGCAAAGATTCAATAGGTAGCAAAAAACATTACTGTATCAGCCAGTTAGCTACTACAGGCAGGTAATCAGCCTCCAATGTCAGACCCCAGAGCCATAGATCAGGGTTTTCTGGATTTACAAGAAAAAATTACATTTTTAAATATATTTTATTCATAATTTTACTCTACAAATAGTTAATAGAGAGATGAATATTAAAAATTAATTAATGTTACTTTGAAGAGGCCTGATAAAGAACTGAGCGAGAATGATGACAAATCAATAGTTTCCAAGATTTTCACTTTTTCTTTTTACTCCCAAATGCATTCTCGACCTGTCAACACTTCCCAAACACACCTTCCACTTTCAATTTTCCAACTCTTTGTTTATACTTTTCCCTACCCCTAGTATATAGTTCTCTAAAACTCCACAAATAAATTCTACCTGTCATTTAAAGTCCATATCAAATTGCTACATTCTCATTAATAAATATTTCTCCATTTTCTGAACAGGAACAAATTCCTCCCACTTCTGTCCTTTTGCAACGCTTGGTCTAGATAGTGAGTACCACTATTCTGATGGCTTCTGAATATAATATATTTCCCCTATTTGACTGTAGGTCAAGACACATCTAAAAATAAATTTTTCTCCCTTAAAGATATGCAATTATAACACTATTTTCCATGAGACAAAAGCAACAACCTGATTATTTATTAAAAATATATAAATTTTCAAATGCAATATGCAGGTTTGAGAACAAATAGTAACCTGTGTGCATAACTGCTATTATGGTAATTATGCTACAGTACACAATACTCAGCAAATCCATAACCCCCAAATTAATTGAAATTCATGAACACATTTACAAAACAACACAAAAAAGGAGAGAGACAACAAAAAAAGGAGACAGACAAGGTGATACCACCATACAACTATCATAAAAGTTACAAAGAAAGAAAATACTATGTGTTTACAGAGGGTGTGGAGCAACTGGAACTCTCATAAAGCAATGGGACTAATATAAACTTACACAGCTATTTTGACAAATTGCTTGGTCACATCTGCTAAAGCTGAATATCTACATACCTTGTGACCCAGTAATTCCATTCCTAGTATATCATACACTCAATGGAAATGTACACATATCTGTGCACGCATCCAAAGTGTGTATAAGAATTTTATAGCTCTATAATTTATAATACTCCAAAATTGAAAACAAACCAAAAGCCCATCAATGATAAATAACTAGCAATATGCCGTATATACTCAAGTATAAGCCGAGATTTTTCGGCACAAATTTTGTGCCGAGAAAACTCGGCTTATACTCAAGTATATACGGTATTTATATAATGGAATGAAGTATGATAAAAATGAGTAAACTACTAAATTATATGCAACAACACAGAAAATAGTATTATAATCATAATCCTAAGTGAAAGAATCCAAGCACAAAGTATATAATTTTATTTTTATAGCGTTTTTAAAACAGGTGAAACTAATGTAAGATGTTAAAAGCTAGGATATCTTGGAAGGAAGAAGTAAGTAGCAGAGAAGAGGTGCTGGTAATATTTAATATCTTGATATGGGTGGTGGTAACATCAATGTATTCACTTTAGGAAAATTCATCAAGCTATTCACTTAGAATTGTATGTTTTACATATTTTATTTCAATAACAGTATGCTGTGCACATAAATGGTACTATAATGACATGGAACTTACATTTAAAAACAAAACTTAAATGACAAGAAGGTATACCTGAACAACATACCTAAAAGATGAATAAGAGTGTTCCAGACAAATAAAGAATAATATTTCAGAGGCCGGGCGTGGTGGCTCATGCCTACAATCCCAGCACTCTGGGAGGCCAATGCAGGCGGATCGCCTCAGCTCACGAGTTCAACACCAGGCTGAGCTAGAGTGAGATCTCGGATCTAAAAATAGCTGGGTATTGTGGTGGGCACCTATAGTTCCAGCTACTCAGATGGCTCAGGCAAGAGAAGTGCTTGAGCCCAAGAGTTTGAGGTTGCTGTGAACTCATCACGGCACTCAACTGAGGGTGACAAAGTAAGACTCTGCCTCAACAACAAAAAAAGAATATTTCAATAAGGGAGAAAAATATAAGCAAAGTATATTCTCTGTGCTTCCAATATGCTTTTATCACATATTATCTCCCTGTGTGATCATGTATATGAAGATGTACCTTGCACTTATCCTAAGGACAGTTTCCAAATTAGGAATCTTAAATGTAAGTCCATGTTCCTCAACCTGCTGACCAAAAATACCATTTAAAAATTTTTTAAAGTATAGACGCCAACTTCTAAATCTAGGCCAATTTCTTAACTGTTTATCAATCTTCCTCTCAAACAGGAACCCCCATATGCACCAAAAATAAAAAGACGAGAAAATACAATGTATTTGTGGAAAACTTTTGAAGCAGAAAGAGAAATAAGACACATACAATTCAAACTTCATAATCTTTGTATTTCTTTAATGTTATTCCTGTTGTTCTCTATCAAAAAACAAATTGCTCTTATCTTCTCAGATTTCTCATCCATACTCTGAATCACTTTAAGGCATAAAATTCCATATGAGTAAAGTTTTTTCTCCTATTGACTGCATCTAATTCTTGACTATTACAAATGTATAAATAGCAAATGAATGAACTTCAAAAGAGTTGGTCTTTTAAGTCTAGTTCAAGAGTCCCATTTTACTGAAAAACCCAAGAAGATAAAATGACCTTCTAAAGATCACAGAAGTAATTAGTGGAAGAAGTAGGGCTCTCATATAAGTCTCAGCATTTGCACTGCCCAAAAGCCCTGAAATCTCCATAAAACTGAGAGAAAAGAAACAAAATAAGTTTGAACCCACAGATTGCAAGGTATAGAGCCATTAAGAAAGTATAACTGGTTCCATTAATAAAAACACCTTTTTGGAGCTCTCTTAAGCTTCAAGTTCCTACACCAGTAGATTTGCTGACTAGAACTTTGTAATTTTCCGTTTCACTAACCTGCTCCCTTTTGTTCTTCAGAAATGGGACCGTCCTTGCAGTAAGATACTCACTCACAAGGCCTTACATTACCCAGTTGTTCAGAAGTCAAGATAAATAGCATTTCACTGCAAATTTTGGCCAAAGAGCTGCTTAGCAGTGTATCCTACATCTGCATGCCCACAAGACCTAAAGGATGACCAGCATTAACTATAGCTCATTATGTATGAGTCACTATGAAAGTTTTGAGATAGACTGTGTTACGGTCAGTATTTTACTTCTAAGAAACACAGTCAACAGTGTCCTTCCTGATTCCCTATCCTGACTGCAACTTGCTTAGCTTAGCAGTAGGGCTGGGAGGGCTTCTTTGGCTTCCATCCACATGGATTTTATGTTTCTTGATTTTTATGTATCTTAAAACTTTCATAATGACCCACATATTACTAAAATCTCCACCCTGGGAGGGGCTTATCTGCTATTTTCTATCATGTGACATATGTGCCAGTGTGACTTCTTACCTCATTTGTGTGCCCTGCAGTCTCCCCAACATGCAATGATGCTCACTCACTTCATGCATTACTTACTTCACCCACAAGGCAGACTATAGGCAGGCTTCCCACAATCCCATCCTCTGAAATAAATTCCTTTCTTCTTACACAATCCTCATTATCTCAGAAATTGGCTTTCTGGGCTGAGGGAAAGAAAACCCTTAACAAAAGGAGCTGCCTTATCACCCCACTTTTGGACTAGAATCTCTTTTAACTCTATCTTCTCCCAGCCTCTCCTTCACCTAGCAGTCTTTCTCTGGTCTCAACAGAAAAGAATCCATAGCTGGGGATGGCCTATTCACAATCTCACATCCCGTGTTTTATGGAAGCACACGTCAGGGCAGAGAGCACAGTAAGTGATAGTACGAATGCATCACAGAACGTCTTGCCACTTCCACCTCATTTCACGTCATACAGGGTCAATGAGAGGTGAACTGACAAAGTCATTCATGACATCTTTATGATTGAGTGGGCAAATTATGAGACTTCTAACCAATCTTACCCAAAGATTGTTGCTTTATGAATGAAGAGCAAAAAACAAATCAAAATAAAAATCATTATTTCAGAATGAAGGACCTGATATGAGGGGGGAAATAAGAAGAGTAAGAAAAATTTAGAGGAAGATGAAATAAGCAGAGAGACAGAAAGAAAGACAGAATAGGCATTTTACAGAAAGGTTTTCAACTTCTTGAACAAATGTCTAAAGATGCGACAGACAAAATGTGTGTTAGAAGCTATGCTTCAAATTTTCTATAGTGAAGAGAGACTATCTAGCCGATGATAGTGTCCCAATTCCTAAAATCTTCTAATTTTAATAAATTAATTCATAATATATGAAATGTACTAATTTTTTTTTTTTACTATTGACAACATATATCTGACTTAAGACATAGAAAAATGTTTACAGTGTCTGCAAGTAGTCTGCTCTATGCTTAATTCATCCTGTTACATCTACTGTGAAGTTACACAAGTCAGAATGATATCATACCAAATTTTAAACATTGAAAAAAAATCATTTAACCTGTTGAAACAGTTTTTTTTTTCTTTAAGACATGTGGTTATAAATTAAAAGTAGATTTAAGATTTAAAAATAAAAAGAATACAAGAAATTTTAAAGATAGTTACACTTTCTTGCCTTTATAATATTTAAAGCTGATTTTGAAAATTTTGGTACTTAGATGTAGACAATTGGGAAAAAAATGTTCAAACTAATTATACAAATGACTTTTTAAACCAGAATGATAATGTAACAAAAATTAAAATCTGAGACTATATTATAAATCTCATTAAGTCTCAGGAGCCCTTGATTATTAGCTACACCATTCTTTTATATGTCACTTAAAAAACACTATCAAATAAATTTTCAAAATGTGTCTTACAATGGATGAAATTTAGTTAAGGATGTTAGAGCTCTATTAACTAAGCTAAAGAGCAATACTCAAGAAAGCTTACTCAATATAGCCTCTGTGGTAAAAATTGCTTGGAATTGTTACAAAACACATTCTAACATTATAGGTATAGGCCAGGCAACAGCTTATAAGATTTAAGAAGTTTATCTTCCTTTTTGAATTACATAATTGTACACCTAGCCATCCAATAAGCTTATAAATTATGTTTAATTTAAAGACTAAATCTAAAATGTCACATGACCTACATGCTATAAGCATCACATAATTGCAGTACACTAACCTCTGATATAGCGATGTCAGTTCTGATTGATGGCACAGCCTCCATAATGGAATCTGACAGCTTACAGATTATACCTGCCCCTTGAGATACTACTACAAATTAGTTCCAACTACTTCTTTTTTAACATTTTTTTTTAGGTTCTCTCCTCTCCCATCAATTCACATGCAGGCGTGCATGGTCACACACATAAAGCACAAAGTTCTCTCAAGTATCTAGTAATAATTGTCAAGGAAGGTAGCTTTCAATTATAAAATAAAAATATAAAAATCATATTAAAAATATAAAAATTCTACCATCCCCTCCTGCCTTGTCTTTTCCCCTAACCACTGTTAATTATATGTTCTTCTAAATAAGGAACAGAAATATATCATAGAACCTCTGGTAAACTGATCATCCAAGGGACTGTAACAAACTGGTCAACACATGGAGGTGGCCAACGTAAGAAGCCAGGCCTAATGTGGTATGTATATGTGGTACACATCCTGTCTATGAAAAGTAGATCAACTCAAGGAGGTGTTCAACATAGGGAGGTGGTTAACTATGGAGGTTCTATTGTATATGAATATGCTCTCAAAAAATTTAAACAAACAGGACGTAAGTACACTGTGTTCTACCTCATGATAGTGGTTCTCGTAAGAGCTACAAATACCGTATATACTCGAGTATAAGCCGAGTTTTTCCGGCAAAAGATGTGTGCCGAAAAATCCGAACTCGGCTTATACTCGGGTCATACAGGTTATTTGATTCGGTGCGCGCACCTAATCAAATGCAGGTAGTCTCCAGTCGTCTCCAGTCGTCTTCTGCCGTCTGCTTGAGGGGGTGGTGCTTCAGCTCAGTTTTAAAGTTGTTGTTGCTAGTTTACAGTTTTTCTTTAGCAATAAATATTGAAAAGCATTTAATCTACTGATTCCTCAATTATTGTAATTGTTTTGGGTATATATTTTTATTTTTGAAATTTACCAGTGGCTGCTGCATTTTCCAC